>CAUYON010120452.1:0-24853 GCA_963573935.1 Arctocebus calabarensis
GGTGTCCTGGCAGCAACCTGTAGTTCCAGCTACTGAGAAGGCTGAGGCAAGAGGATCACTTGAGCCCAGGTGTTTAAGGGTGCAGTGAGCTATGACGCCATGGCACTATACCCAAGCAACAGAGTGTGACTCTGTCTCAAAAACAAACAGTTAAACTGGCTAATTTTATGTGTACACAACCATTGGGAGAAAGTGTAAGCAGCAACTGTGATGGTATGGAGATGCACGTCAGAGGTTTCCGTTGAGGCATTTATAATGACCAAAGAGAGAAACTAGAAGATGCTCGCTAAAGGGAGGAGAGTGAAGGCACCACACCATGTCCATTTAAGGAGTCACCTGTCCCCAGAGACATCCTGTGACTCAGTGCGGAACGCTGACCCCGGAGCATGAGACACATGTGCTTACATCTGCGTGCACATGCACACACCTGCGCGCACGCCACTCACACCGCCCCCCTGTGGTGTTTTTCTCCTGGAGAAGCACAGCTCTCACCCAAGCCTCTGCTGCCCTCTGGTGGCCATTCTGGTCCCTGCCAGCCTGGAGTCCCCTGGACCAGACAGAACAGGGAAGACCCAGGTGCTTCTGCTCCCGCTGGGCAGTGAAAGCCTCCTGCCCATGTCCTTCAACCAGGCAGTGGTTTCTGCAGCCTATTCCATTTCAGGGAAGCCCACTCCACAAACGAGATGACAGTGGGGACGCAAGGGAGGCTGACGAAGGGATCAAGGGTTCTCCCCTGCAGCACCCGCTGTAACCTCAGGGTTCCTGGAAACAGCTGGCTCCTTTTCTATGTTCATTGCTATCACTTCTAAGGCAGCTATGGGAAGGGATGTTGATGTCCTGCAGAGGACCACAAACGACAGGCTTTCTTTGCTTCTTTTGGCTAAACCAGAAAGAAGCTAAGTACTAAGAGCTAAGTCTGCCTCCACTCCTGGAGTCCTGGCACTCACTGTGGGGAACAAGCAGGGGACCCCATCTAGCACACAGCAGGCCTTACGTTTTTCCAGGTGATTCCTTCAGCCAGAAGATGTCATCACTTGTAATTCCATATTCCAGGGCACCTTCGATCTGTCAAGACAAAAAGGATCCAAAGGACAAGAGCTGCACTTGACCTGTCCCAGGTACTCCCTCAGGAGAAAATCTGTTTTGCAGACTCAACCTGAACCGCCCCAGTCCACAACCAGGCAGGGCTTCTCTGCCACATCCTCAACCCTGTCATCCCTGCTGCAGCATCCTTGGGGACAGAAGGTGACCTGTCTCTAACTTGGTGCACTCTGGGCAAGCGTGGTAGTGGCTCTTCCCTCTCTGCTGCCTGCGACCCTCCCCTTGACCTGGATCCAGACTGAAGCACAGGCATGGCAGCTGCAGGGGCCACCCAGGTGGAGAGCAGGGCTCCCTCTAATCCACTGGGTCCCAGGGCATGCCAACCAGGGCCTGGCCTCGGAAGCCTAGACTCAGAGGGAAGCAGCAGGTGAATATAGGTCAGCAAATCAGGACAGGGGAGTGCTGCAGCCTCGGCGCAGAGGGGAAAAGTGAGGGCAGCGTGTGGCGGCCTCACGGCAGCTGGCTGAAGGTTGGACCAACTGTGCCTCTGGGGGGCTGGCCCATACTGATCACCCAAGTGGCCATGCAGGTGTGGGAGACCCAGGGTCAAGGAGCCCTCTCAGTGGCTGTGAAAGCAAGATGGGCTTGGGGAGGAAACAGGTCTCAAAACAGTTTACGCTCCCGACTGGCAAAAAAAAATAAAGTCAAGAATTTCTTGGGTTTGCTCAAGGGAAACCAAAAGGTCTGACAGTCAGAGGGACTAAAACTAGAATACAAGCCAGGCTTGGAAGGCACCCAGAGAGGGTGCTTCAGGACAGTGAGTAGGTGCAAAGTGCCAGGGGAAGGGTGGTCAGGACAGGCCCCTGAATGGGCATCCCAGCGTGGGCATGTGTCCACTTCTGCCTCAGAGGAGCTGAAGCGACTGCTGGGCTTCTGGACCTAACTGTGGCCTTCAAGAGCTTTAAGAAGAACTACCACGAGCCCAGCCACAGGGTTAAGGGGTCATTTTGACTCTGTTTGCTGTAGCCAGCTTGAACCATAGTCAGCAAGCACATCCACAGCCCACCTGAGCTCAGCTCTACGCACAAGTGACCTCATTCCTCCGCAGGCTGCCCTTCCTGGCTTGACGGTCAGAAGCCCCGTGGCCCTCTCAGGACTGGGGCTGCTTGTGCTCCGTGGGTCCCTCTGCTCCTTGCTTCTAGGCAAGTACAGACAGCAGCGGAGGGAGGGACAGGGGGTACCCACGGCCCCACCTGAGAACAGCAGAGACACCCTTGCTCTGCCTCTTCCTGCACTTCCGGCACCTGAGTCAGAGGCCGGCGTGGCCTCCAGCCTGTGGCACCTATGGCCTTCCTGGGCTTTGCTGCAGCCCACGCAGAGGCTTGGGGCTGGGGGTGCCCATTCCCTGGGAGACTGAGGCAACACCCCTTTGCTCCCCCCTCTTGCTTTCCCTGCAACAGACAGCTCCCACTGTCACTCTGTGGCCTGTTTCTCAGCTCGAGCCCACATCCCACAGACTGGGCCAGGAGGCATTCACGTGTCTATTAAAAGACAGGTCAGATTCAACTTTTTCAGAAATACAGAAATTAACCAAAGGCTTTCAGCAACACAGGGAACACTTAGTTAAGAAAAATAGCTGAGGCCTGGCTTGGTGGCTCACACCTGTGATCCTAACACTCGGGGTGGCTGAGGCAGGTGGATTGCTTGAGCTCAGGAGTTTGAGACCAGCCTGACCGAGAGCGAGATCTCGTCTCTAAAAATAGCTGGGCATTGTGGCAGGTGTCTGTAGCCCAGCTCCTTGGCTGAGGTAAGACGATCGCTTGCGCTCAAGAGTTTGAAGCTGCTGTGAGCTATGATACTACAGCACTCTACTGAAGGTGACCAAGTGAGACTGTGTCACAATTTAAAAAAAAAAGAAAGAAAAAGAAAAATAGCTGAGAGGTGGGCATGGTGGTTCATGCCTGTAATCTTAGCTAGTCAGGAGGCTGAAGTCAGAGGATCGCTTGAGCACAGAGTTCAAGACCAGCCTGGGCAGCATAAAAGTTTTTTTAAAACATCAGGTAAGAGTAGTGCACACCTGTATAGTGCCAGCTATTCAGGAGGCTGAGGCAGGAGGATCGCTTGAGCCCAGGAGTTCGAGGTTGTAGTGAGCCATGATTGCACCACTGTACTCTAGCCTGGAGGACAGAGCAAGACCCCATCTCACAAGTCGAAAAATATCTGAAACTCAGTAAGAATGAGGAGCTCTGTGGAGTTGTAAACCTACCGTGGTCCCATCCCCAACTTCAGCCAAACCGTGACAGTTACAGGAAAAGCAAAACCCAGTTGGGAGCCTTCAAAGCCCACTTTCCAAAGAACAGTCAGTATCTGACCTTGCTGGGGGTTCCCTGGAAGACCCCACTCAAAAGGCTCACCTTTATCTGATCTCAGTGGAACTCTCCCAGACTAAAGGCCTCTCCCAGGGGCATCTGTCTCACTTTTTAACCTCACAGCTGCCTGAGGTGATGGATAAGAGCTGAGGAAAACAACTGACTGGCCAAAAAGCTCTACAGGGACATACTATTTGGAAAAGCCCTTTTCCAAAAGGAAAAGTTGAGGAATGAGATGTCCACAGGGGTTTTGAAAAGCTCCAGCACATGCCTGGGGATCAAGAAGGCCAGGCCCATGTGTCCGGCTGTGTACACACCAGGAAAGACCCAAGGGGGACCTGAGCTCCTCGGGATTCCTTGGACCTCTGCACAGCAGGAAGTGAAGGCTATAGCAGAGACGTCTGGTGCCTGGTTGGGCCAGTCCTCCAAAGGCACACAGAGTCCTCAGCACAGACTGGCAGAGTTCTTGGTTCCAGATGTTCAAGGAAATCTCTGACCGGTCATTAGCTGACCACTAAGCTAACTGAGTTGAGATTTCAGTGGCCATATATAAGAGAGTGAAGAATCTATAATACGTGTACAAAATTAGTGCAGGAAAGTCACCCAATAAACAGCCACAGCAACAATCCAACCTAGGACATGAAAACTCAAATATGTAAAAAGTTAGGCTTTCAAATAAGAAATTACTGGATGTACGAAGAAACAGGAAACTATAACTTTTGTGCACCATTAGAGAGAATGTAAATGGTACAGTCACTTTGTTATTATTATTATTATTTGCAGTTTTTGGCTGGGACTGGGTTTGAACCTGCCACCTCTGGCATATGGGGCTGGCGCCATAGGCGCCGCCCATAGTTTTTTTTTTGTTCTTGTTTTTTTGAGACAGAGTCTCATTATGTCACCCTCAGTAGAGTGCCATGGTGTCACAGCTCATTGTTTAGCTGGTCTGGGCTGGGAGTAGGTCACTGGTGGGGACAAGAGGGGGACAGAACATTCCCCAGCCCAGAGATGGCTCAGTGGCACAGCCACTTTGAAAAACAGTCTGGAGGGTCTTCGAAAGGTTCAACATACAATTACCATGACTCGGCAGTTCCACATCCAGCTATGCACCCAAGAGAAGTGACTCTTTTACGCGGATGTTCATAGCAGCATGACACATAGAAGCTAACATGTAGAACCAGGCCAGGAGTGGTGGCTTACATCTGTAATCCCACTCTAGGAGGCTGAGGCAGGTGGATGGCCTGAGCCCAGGAGCTGGAGACCAGCCTGAGCAAGAGCCAGACTCCATCTCTACTAAAAATAGAAAACTAGCCAGGCACTGTGGCTGGCACCCGTAGTCTCAGCTACTTGGGAGGCTGAGGAAGGAGGATCACTTGAATCCAGGAGTTTGAGGTTGCTGTGATCTAGGCTGATACCACAGCACTCTATCCAGTGTCTCAAAAAAAGAAAATACAAATACAAATAAAAAGTGGTAACAACCTTTTGCCCTCTAACAAACAAGTAAACAAAATATGTCACACCCACACAATGGGGAAGGGGTTTCTAACACCTGCTACCACATGGATGAAACTTGAGGATGCTGTGGTCAGTGAAATAAGCCAGTCACAAAGAGGCTGCACTTATATGGGGTACCTGGTGTAGCCAAATTCACAGAGATAGAAGAGGGGGCTGGAAAGGAGAGTGGGGAGCTATTGCTTAATGGATGTGGAGTTTCCACTTGGAGTGAAGGAAAAGTTCTAAGGATGGATGCGAGTGATTGACAGTTGCTAAGCTCTGGGAATGATCTAAAACTCACCAGCTGTATGTAGTCGAAGTGTGAGTTACAGCGTATGAACGTTATGTCCATTTTTAAAAAGCGGGGGAAGAGGAAGAAGATAGAGAACAAGGATCACCTACCTGATGTCTCATCATGTGGAGGTTGAAGAGAAAAACAGGGATGAACACTGGGAACTCAGGAGACAGGAATGGCGGGAGAATGTCCCGGGGCCCCCAGGGAGAGCAAAATGACAACTGTTTGGAGGATTTAGCAATGAGGAGGGCACAGGGACCTTATGTTTCAGTAAAGCGGACTCCAGAGAAATGAACAGTAGAAAGTAATGACAGAGAGTGGAGGGGGAAAGGTGTGCAGGTCACTGGTGGAGACAAAAGGGGACAGCACACCCCCCAGGCCGGAGGTGGCTCAGTGGCACAGAAGGCTGTGCCCCGGGGACACTCACGTGCGTGGGGTACCGCGGCCGCCCTCCAGTGGCGATGACGATGTTGTCAGCTGAAAGCAGAGTCTGGAAAGAAATTGAGAAAGCCGGGGGTCAAGCAGGAACATTAGGGTCGCTGGCTGGAGGGCTTGACACCTACAGCAATTGCTGACAGCCCCGCCCTGCCTCTGGACCCATGGTCAGGAGCTCAAGGCTCCTCCAGGCAGGCGGGGAGCCTCAGAAGAGCCTGGAGGGTGGCAGGGACAGGCAGGACAGGGAAGTGTCCTAACTCCAAGCACTGCACAGCTCTGGCATCTTGTATCCTCAGATCCCCATACAATGCTGCAAAGAGGGTGGCTCCCAGCCCAGCCACTGCCACCCTATGTAGGAAGGTGGCCTGGCCAGCACGCACCTCAGGAAAACTGACCATTTTAAAGAGGTCTGACCGCCCGTAGGAGGCCTCCTTTCCAGTTCCAGCAGCACTAATGACTGAGAACAGCGCCCGGTGGGTCAGAGCTGGAACAGACCTGGAGGGGTCACTTGGGGGGGTTGGCCACTCACCTCTTTCCCATCTTTGGTGATGCTGCAAACTGTGTGCTCATTGACAAAGCTGGCTTTGACGTTAAAGTACTTGACTTTTCTGCAGAATAATGAAGATAAGCTTTTTCAAACACATCCTCTGCTAATTAAATCTCACCAATGGGATTAAATAGAAGCAGAAAGGCAGCTCCACCCCAGGCCAGGGCTCAGGTGAGGCAAAAGGCAAGTGGACGGCCATGCTGGCAAGTGGGGAAAGCACTGGGGACACCTAGCCTGAAGGCTCAGGAAGGCCCAGGCGGCTGGGAAGACCTCTGCGGACCAAGAGCCCCCACATCCACCTGGGCACTTCAGGGTAGGCTGAGCCTGAGACAAGGGCCAATTTTAGGCACCTGCCCTCCAGCAGCTAAGCCTCAAGGGAGGCTTCAAGTGGGAAAAAAATACCAGCGTTGGAGCTGGGGACCCCCAGGAGAGGTGGTTTCAGGTGTGGTCACCTGAGGTGTGCAAGTCATGGAGCAGGAGATGGGCGATGTGGGGTGTGAGGTATGCTAGGGTTCCTCTTTGCTGCCCAGCACTAAGGCTCCTGGGCTCCATCCACATAACAGCTGTGGGAGAAAGGCTGCTAACTCCCCTCCTCCCCGGGAGGAGCCTGCCGTCAGGGTGACCCCCTGGGCCATCAGCCCTGAGCACCCTCAGATCGAGCAGCCCCAGCCCTTCACTCACGTCCCCTGCAATCACCCTGTCTTATCTGTGCCCCCACCAGTGATCAGGGACACCCCTCACCCTGTCCCCTCTGGACCCCCTGAGGTGTGCTCTGCATGTGTCCAGGTGCAAGAAGCTGGAGACAAGGCGAGGAGGGCGCCAGCCCCCTAGGGCCCTGGCAAGCCCCGCACCTGTCCTGCAGCTGGACTCGGTGCCCCCAGTTCAGGGACTTCACGTGGTTTTGAACAGCTTCTGCCATCTTCCTCCTGTTAACACACAATACCATATGTCAGAACCACAGCACACGTCAGCTGCAAAGTCTCACAAAGGACTATTAGATGCACATAGTATATTTACTTATTATTTTTTTGCACATAGTATATTTATAAACGTCAAGAAATAGGGTGATTTTAGAGGTAGCAAAATGTGCCTGTAATCCCAGCACTCGGGGAGGCCAAGGTGAGTGCACTGGCTGAGCTCAAGAGTTCAAGACCAGCCTGAGCAAGAGTGAGAACCCCATCTCTACTAAAAATAGAAAAACTAGACGAGCATAGTGGGGGGCACCTGCAGTCGCAGTTACTTAGGAGGCAAGAGGATCTCTCAAGCCCAAGAGTTTGAGGTTGCTGTGAGCTACAATGCCACGGCACTCTATCCAGGGTGACCGAGCGAGACTCTGTCTCAAAAAAAGAAAAAAAAAAAAAGGCCAGGCAGTGGTGGCTCACACCTGTAATCCCAGCACTCTGGGAGGCCAAGGCAGGTGGATTGCTTGAGCTCACGAGTTCAAGACCAGCCTGAGCAAAATTGAGACCCCGTCTTTACTAAAAATAGAAAAACTGGGGCAAGAGGATCATTTGAGCCCAAGAGTTGGAAGTTACTGTGAGTGTGATGATGCCATGGCACTCTACCCAGGGCGACAGCTTGAGACTCTGTCTCAAAAAAAAAAATAGCCAAATGTGACATCCAGGTCCACATGCTGACGCCTCAGTTCCAGGTTTGGGACCATGGGACCTCTGGACCCAACAGAAGACAGGTGCTGGCCCACAGCGATGGGAGCAGCGGCTCTGGGTCTTGAAGGCCACTCTCCAGGCAGAAGCCATCTGACAATGTCTGCTCCTCTGCGGTGCCTCTACGAGCCCTTCTCAAAACGAGCTTGACTGCGGCAACTCCCCGACCCACACTTAACAGCCTTTGGGGCTGCCCTGGGCACAGGAGACTCAGCAAGCCCCTCCCCTAGTGGCCCCCCAAAATGTCTGCAGATACATAGGCCAGTCTACAGAGATAGCAGAGTCCCCCCTGTCTCCTCCTCCTCTTTTTCTTCCCGCTCTGACGTAGCAGAAAAGAACTGGGGGCACTGCAGCTGGGTCCTCACCAGTTGTGGGAGACGGGCTGGGCCACCTCCCAGCCATAGTGCCGGGCATCCTGGATCATGCCCCCCAGCAGCGCCGCCTGGTGCATCAGCTTCTTGGGGATGCAGCCCACATTGACACAGGTGCCACCGAGGCCCCACCTGGTGCCTGGGACAGGAAGAGCACAGCTGAATTCATACCCATGTGACCCACTGAAGGGTCCTCTCTGCTTCCATGTATTTGGATCATGGTTTTTTTTTTTTGAGACAGAGCCTCAAGCTGTCACCCTGGATAGAGTGTTGTGGCATCACAGCTCACAGCAACCTCCAATTCCTGGGCTCAAGCGAGTCTCTTGTCTCTGTCTCCCAAGTAGCTGGGACTATAGGCTCCTGCCACAACGCCCGGCCATTTTTTGGTTGCAGCCGTCATTGTTGTTTGGTGGGCCCGGGCTGGATTCGAACACGTCAGCTCAGGTGTAGTGGCTGGCGCCTTAGCTGGTTGAGCCACAGGCGCAGAGCCAGGATCATGTTTTGTGATTCAAACATGGCTGGGTGAACCTGGCTGAGTGAATCTGTATTCCTTAATTGTATTCAAAGTCGTTTTTAAAATGAGAATGACCAAGAACTTTAAAGTAATGACATATGAAACAGGACACTGTCCAGAGACCACAGACAGCAGGGGAAGAAGGGCTTCACCAGCTGGACCCACCTCTGCCTCTTTCCCCAGGACAACGGGCTCCCATGGGGTCTGCTCACCTCGGGGAGAAGGTTCCACATAGTCCACCACAGCCACCTTCCGTCCCAGCTGAGCGGCTAGAATGATAGGGAGAGCATCGAGGAGCATGAGAAGGCAACAGGGGACCCAGCCTGGGGCCAGAGCTGGGGAAGCCCAGGGCCTGTATGAGGCCTGTAAGAGGCTGGGGAAGGGCCTGGACCCATGGCTCGGGCCTGCACAGTGGAACCACGCCAGCGACCCCTGCTTTGCCGGCCCACAGGCAGGGCCCCTCGGTCCTCTCCTCAGACCACACACTGCCCATCGTGGCAGTGCTGATGCCAACCTGCTCTCCCACTGCCCCACCAGCTCCAGCCCCAGACACTCACCACAAGCCCAGTGCCTTCCCCTGGGGGAGGCCTGACCCTACCCGGAGGCTCCGTCCCTGGCCTTCCCAGACCCCTGGATGAAGCTCAGAAGTAGAGTGGCAGGACCAGAGTCGGTCAGCTTCAGACCCCCAACTCCCAACTACACCTCCTGCCGTGGAGCTGCCCGGTGGCCCTCCTGGCATTGGCTCTGAGGCCAACTTAAGACAGATCACCAGGGTTAATCTGGGGGCTTTCTCCTGGCTCTCCCTGGGAACAGCATCAGCAAATCTCAGGCCCTGGCAGAGGTGGTCAAGTGCTCTAGACACTACAAGAAATGTTCTAATCACAGTTACTGACAACCAGGACCAGAATAAAGTTTCAGAATCGCTTACCTTAAAAACCCATTTTGATTAGGCCAGGAATGGGGGCTCACGCCTGTGATCCCAGCATTCTGGGAGCCCGAAGTGGGCTGATTGCCTGAGCTTACAGGTTCGAGACCAGCCTGAGCAAGAGCAAGACCCCCATCTCTACAAATAGCCGGGCGTTGTGGCGGGCGCCTGTAGCCCCAGCTCTTGGGAGGCTGAGGCAAGAGAATCGTTTGAGTTCAAGAGTTTGAGGTTTCTGTGAATTATGATGCCACTATACCCAGGGTGGCAAAGTGAGACTCTGTCTCAAAAAAAAAAAACCATTTTGCTCAACTGAATGAAGAGAGATTTCCATGCTCCATTCAGAGGATCAGGCTGCAGGGACTCTTCAAAATGCCAATGTCCAACTTCCATCTCTGGCCACGAGGGAGCAACGTGGTCCAAATTTACCTCCCCTGAAACAACCAAATCTCCAGATAAAATAAATGAAATGATGGGTTTTTTTTGTTTTGTTTTGTTTTTCTGAGACAGAGCCTTAAGCTATTGCCCTTGGTAGAGTACCGTGGCGTAACAGCTCACAGCAACCTCCAACTCCTGGGCTTAGGTGATTCTCTTGCCTCAGCCTCCTGAGTAGCTGGGACTCCAGGGGCCCGCCAGGACTCGGCTGGGGCCCGAGTTTGAACCCGTCACCTTTGGTAGGTATATGGGGCCAGCGCCCTACACGATGAGCCACAGGCGCAGCCCCCGCCCAGAATCTTTTTTTTTTTTCCAGAATCTTTTTTTAGTGAATTTGAAAACACAGGAATAGAAACTGTCCAAAAAGAGACAAGGAAGAAGACAAAGAAAATTTTTTTAGGGGGTGGCGCCTATGGCTCAGTGAGTAGGGCGCCAGCTCCATATACCGAAGGTGGCGGGTTCAAATCCTGCCTTGGCTGAACTGCAAAAAAAAAAAAAAAAAAGAAAAATTTTTTGTTTTTTTAGTTAGTCTCGCTATGTCACCCCCAATACTCAGAAGAGTGCTGTAATGCCACAGCTCACAGCAACCTCAAACTCTTGGGCTTAAACGATTCTCTTTGCCTCAGTATCCCAAGTAACTGGGTATAGAGGCACCCGCCACAACGCCTGGCTATTATTTATTATTTTTTTTTTGTAGAGACAGTCTCACTTTATCGCCCTCTGTACAGTGCTATTACATCACAGCTCACAGCAACCTCTAACTCCTAGACTTACGTGATTCTCTTGCCTTAGCCTCCCAAGTAGCTAGGACCACAGGTGCCCGCCACAATGCCCCCGGCTATTTTTTTGTTGCAGTTTGGCCAGGGCCAGGTTTGAACTCGCCACCCTTGGTATATGGGGCCAGTGCCCTATCCACTGAGCCACAGGTGCTGCCCAACACCCGGTTATTTTTATTTTTTATTTTTTTTGTTGCAGTTGTTTAGATGGCCCGGGTCAGGTTCGAACCCACCACCTTCGGTGTATGTGGCTGGCACCATAACCACTGTGCTATGGGTACCGAGTCAGGAAAACTTTTTTATGGGAAGCTGATGCAGGTGGATTGCTTGTGGTCAAGAGTTCAAGACCAGCCTAAGCTAGAGCAGGATCCTGTCTCTACTGAAAGTAGAAAAAAATTGTTTTGTTTTTTTGTTTTTTTATAAAAAATTGTTTTTTAAATGAAAAGCGCATCAGTGAACTGTATTAAGAAGCCTAATATACAAGCAATTAGTTTCCAAAAGTGAGGGCAAGGGAGAGGGACAGATAAATTATTTGAAGTATGGTCAAAAAATTTTGCAACTTGATGAAAACGAAAAACTAAAAATAAAACTAAATAAAATAGCACTTTAAAACTAAAACTAAAAATTGTGTCTTTGGGGGCAAGATACAATTTTAAGAGGGACTTTACCTAACAAATGCAATCTGTGTAACCTGGTTTCTTGTACCCTCAATGAATCCCCAACAATAAAAAAAAAAAAAAAGAAAAAACAAAAACAAAAACTAAAGATAGCCAAGTGTTATGGCGGGTACTCATAGTCCCAGCTACCTGGGAGGCTGAGGCAGGAGGATCACTTGAGCCCAAGAGTTTGAGGTTGCTGTGAGCTATGATGCCATAGCACTCTACCCAGGGCACCGAGTGAGATTCTGTCTCAAAAATAAATAAATAAAATAAAAAATAAAAATCCATAGACCCAAAAAGCTCAATGAACTCTAGCCAAAAAAATTTAAAAAAGAATAAACAGGCATACTACAATTAAAAACCATTGCTGAAAAAACAATGGAAAGAGAATATCCTAAAAGTAGGCATAGAAAAAAAAGACATGCTTCAGAGAAATAAGGATAAAGATGGTGGCAGCTTCCTCCTTGAAAATAATGTAAGTGAGAAGAGAGAGGTACAAGGTTTTTAGAGTGCTACAAGAAAAAAAACCTGTCTGCCTTGCATTCTATATCCAGAGAAAATACGTTTTTTTACATTAAGGCAAAATACAGATTTTTCAGACATACAAAAGCTCAAAGAATTTAGCCAGGTGCTGTAGTCCCAGCTACTTGGGAGGCTGAGGTGGGAGGATCACTTGAGACCTGGAGTTAGTTAGAGGTTGCTGTGAGCCATGATAACACCACAGCACTCTACCCAGGGTGATAGAGCAAGACTCTCTCTCAAAAAATAATAATAACAAAATAAAGAACTACTGAAACATGCAGTAACACACACAAGTCAAGATAACCATGTGGGGTGAAAGGAGCCAGAAGAGCTCAGTGGCAGGGCTCCAAGAACACAAACTAATTCCTCACAAGGGAAAGCAGACCACTGGTTGCCTAGGGTGGGGTGGGAAGTAGGAAGGAGTTATAAGGGCTCGAGGAAACTTCGGGGATTGTTATGGGCCAACCTGTGCCCTCCCCAGCGAAATTCCCATGGGAAGCCCTGACCCCGGTGCCTCAGAATGTGATATTTGGATGTAGGGTCTTCAAAAAGGCACTCAAGTCAAAATGTGGCCACCTGACCCAGTAAGGTGTCCTTATAAGAGATGAGGACACAGGGACAGAGAGACGCCCCTGTGAGGACCGTCGGCCAGCCCAGGGGAGAGGCCTCAGCAGACACCTGGATCTTGGACGTCTGGCGTCCAGTGCTGTGAGACCACAAACTTCTGACGCGTCCGCCACCAAGACTCACTATGGTTCTGGTTTCATGGGTATATACACACATCGAGGCTTATTAATTGTCCACTTTAAATATATCAATTTTACCCCAACAAAGGCACAAAACCAATCACAATCTGCAGAGGGAATGCCACTCTCACAAAAGGCACCCAGGAACTGTCCGGATTCTGGGGTAAAGGAGACTCAGGTCTCTGGAACTCTGGCACTGAGTGGATGCACAGGCCAGGTGTCAGTTCCACTGTGAGAGGCATCGCTGGGACACATTGCCGGCAGGACCACCCATTTCCAGGAGTGGCCCTGAGGTCCAGGGATGGGCTGACCAGCAGATGGTTGGGTGCACCAGGGACCAGGGAGGAACCACTGGGGCAACCACAGAGCGCCAGCTATGAAGGTGATGCACCCTGCTCATGCATGTTTGGGACAATGCCACTCCCTCCAAGGGGCCCCGAAATTTCAAGGCCCTGCCACACCAAGGGGAAACAGGATACATACCTTCCTTGGCACAAGCCAGGCCACCAGATCCCCCACCAATGACCAGGAGATCGTAGTCCCACTGCCCTGCTGGGGGAAGGGAGGAGAGATGAGAAGGAAGGAGTTCAGCCCAAGGCAGGGGCACAGACTCAGAAAGGCCCCAGGATTCCAACCAGCAAGACGTTCTGCATGGTTAAATGCGGTACAGGATCTTTTTCTTTTTGAGACACAGTTTTACTATGTTGCCCTTGGTAGAGTGCCATGGCGTCACAGCTAACAGCAACCTCTAACTCTTGGGCTTAAGTGATTCTTTTGCCTCAGCCTCCCTAGTAGCAGGGACTACAGGTGCCCACCACAATGCCCGGCCATTTTTTTGCTGCAGTTGCCATTGTTGTTTAGCTGGCCCAGGCTGAGTTTGAACCTGCCAGCCTTGCTGTATGTGACTGGCGCCATAACCACTCTGCAACGGGCACCGAGCCAATACAGGATCTATTTTATTAAGATGGAAGATCCATCCTTTGATGGATAGATCAATACGTCACCCACCACGTCACCCACCAGAGAGGAAAGCAAGGACTTCATACATGTGGTGTGGGCAGATCCAGGACCCAGTGATGCTAGGATGAGGTTGGCGGATGAGTGTGCCATCACATTTGCAAACCACGCCTCCCACACACACAGTGCCAACCAGCAGGACTTCAGAACTCAACTTCACCCAGCATGCTGAGCCAGATACAGCGCTCAAACATTCTCCTTGAGTCCATGTGCCTCTGAGTTGTAAAGATCACCCTTTGTGGCTGGACGAGGTGGCACAGGTCTTTAATCCTAGTACTCTGAGAGGCCTAGGTGGGTGGATTGCTTCAGCTCAGGAGTTTGAGACCAGCCTGAGCAAGAGTGAGACCCCATCTCTACTAAGAATAGAAAAACTACCTGAGTATCATGGCAGGCACCAATAGTACCAGCTATTTGGGAGGCTGAGGTAGGGAGAGCTCTTGAACCTGAGTTTGAGGTTGCTGTAAGCTATGATGACACCATGGGATTCTACCCAGGGTGAACAGAGTAAGACTCTGTCTTTTAAAAAAAAAGGACACCATTAGTCACAAGTGAGCAGGAATAAAAGCACAGCCCCGTCATGTGTAGCTGGCAGGCATGCACTACCAGAAGTCTCAGAGCGTGCCTGGTTGCAGGGTGATCTGGGTGGGAAGTGGCCCTGGGCTCAGACTTCCTCTCTGGAATTCCCTGTGGGTTCACTGTGTTGTCACCTTGGTCCTTCACTGCAGTTTGCAGCAGAGGGCCGCTCTCATCCTCTCTATCCTGCAGAAGGCATCATCTGCCCCTACTCTACAAGCTACTAGCATGGAAGACAGGTGAGAGGCAGCCAAAACAGGGAGGATGGAGAGGAAGGGAGTGCAGGGAAAGAGAAGTGCTCTGACTTGGGCCTGAGGTCGGGGACACCCACAATCATGCACCAGCCCACTCCCTGGTGAAGGAAGAAGTAACAGAAAATTGTCAGTCCATGGAGGGTGAGGGCAGGGGAGGAGCTGGGGACAAGGGTCTAGGTATAAAACAAGTAGAAGTCCTCCAGCCTCTCTGCAGACAAAAGCCTGCCTGGATGAGGAAGAGTGCCACCCTCCCAGGGCTTCTGGAGATGGTCACTGCTCTTGGGCCAGGTCCAGGGGTCCCACGATTAGAGGTCTGCCATCCAAGACTGGGGCATCCTCCCCAACACAGGATCAGAGCCTTGCACCTGTCTCTGCAGCTGCCTCAAAACTCCAAGTCCACATCCCTCAAGGAACCTACCTCTGCAGATGCCCCCAGACTGAGGTCTAGAGCCTGCACCCTAAATGGACACAAGAGCTAGGGCCTAGAGACACCTGGTTCGCAGCTGAGAAAGCCCTAGAAGCTGCCACAGGAGCCGTGTCCAGGCACACCGGCTGCCTGCAGTCAGCCTGCCCCACGGCTGGACCCACCCACACTTCTGTCCAGCAGTGGCATCTGGGTACATGTGATATGCATGTACGCACATGTAGAATCTGAGAGCCCCAACCCAGCTCACACAGCCAAGCCAAAGCTCACCTCATCCTGAATTTGACTCAAGCACTCTGAAAAGGCCTATGCTGTTGCAAACTGCTCTGAGGACTCCTACATCAGCCCTGAGAACCAAGGACAACTGCTGGTGGAAGAGGAGCTGTCCCTGGACTGGTGCCCTGGAGGCTTTGCCCAGAATGTCCCTACCTTCCATCCTGGTGCCTGTCCTTCCGGTCACCCACAGTGGGTGCACCACAGTGCCCCTGTAAGTGAGCTGGTCATCCCACTTGCGGCCTCACTATCAAGCAGTGTGCAGGGCAAGCTGGCTTTGCAGAGTGTGGGCTTATCCTGGTGGTTTACTCTCCCCTGTGCACTCCCAGGAGCCCTCTCATCCTGATAAGCACTGGAAAGGCCCGCAGATCTGCCCTTAAGCACATGGGAGCGTCAGATTAGCCTGCTGGGGAGGAGGGACTTCCAAGGACCCAGAAGGTGGGGAGGGTGGGTGCTGCTCTGTGGGAGGAAGGGCCAGATGGCAAGCACCCCTTTTTTTTTTTTTTGAGATAGAGCCTCAAGCTGTCACCCTGGATAGAGTGTTGTGGCATCACAGCTCACAGTAACCTCCAATTCCTGGGCTCAAGCAAGTCTCCTGCCTCTGCCTCCCAAGTCGCTGGGACTACAGGCGCCTGCCACAACGCCTGGCCATTTTTTGGTTGCAGCCGTCATTGTTGTTTGGCAGGCCCGGGCTGGATTTGAACCTGCCAGCTCAGGTGTACGCGGCTGGTGCCTTAGCCCGTTGAGCCACAGGCGCCGAGCCAAGGAAGCACCTCTTACCTGAGGACTCACCTGTGCACTCCAGCGCCCTGGGGAACCTAGCATTGCCTTTTGCCCTCTCTCCACCCTATGAGCTTAAGCGTCTGAGCCTCCCTGCTGCTTTCTGGCTACACTGTCCTTTAACTTTTCTGCTCTCTCTCAAATGCGTTCCTAGTCCAAGGCCAGCTAGAGGAGGAGCCTCGCGGCCATGGCAAGGCCCAAGGGCTACTGCAGCGAGGGCATGTGGAGGGCCCCAGCAAACTGCACCCATAAGTGAGGTGGCCACCCCAGGATCTTCTGTGCGGCTGTTCTCCCCATCCCCCAAACTCTTTCCTAATAGCAGTTGTCAGAGGACGGTTAATATCTGTAGCACTGTGCTGGCTCCTGCCCTTCAGGGACTACATCAGCCACTCCCCAAACCTATGACAGGGTTGGTGTCTCCCTGCTCTGAAAGGAGAGACTTCAGGGCTGAAATTAAGGTGGTGGCTCATAATCAGACTCTGAGAGCTGCACACCATCGCACATACCTGTAGTCCTAGCTACTCGGGAAACTGAGGCAGGGGTATTGCTTGAGCCCAGAGGGTTGAGGCCATAGTATACTATGATTACACCTGTGAATAGCCACTATACTTCAGCCTGGACAACAAAGCAAGACCCCAAACTTGCACTCATTGTTAGGGGTTTTCTCCAGGCCTTATCAGCTCCTCCTCATGCCAGCAAAGGGACAGAATCCTCAGGGCACCTCCTGCCTAGCTGGAAACCAAATGCCCTGCCTCAAGGTCAGAGTTGGCCAGTAGCCTAACGGGGCAGCTCCTGTCTGTACATCTTTCCCTGGCACTGGGTAAGGTGAGGACTCCACTGACACAGGTATATTTACGAATGTCCCTACCTGACATACACAGTAAGAAAGCTCTGAAAGACAGGTGTCCTTTATGCCTAAAATCCTAGTACTTTGGGAGGCCAAGGTGGGTGGATAGTTTGAGCTCAAGAGTTAAAAACCAGCCTGAGCAAAAGCAAGACCCTGTCTCTAGTGAAAGTAGAAAAACTGAGGCAAGAGGATTGCTTGAGCCCAAGAGTTGGAGGTTGCTGTGAACTATGATGTCACAGCACTCTACCTAAGGCCACAACTTGAGACTTTTGTCTCAAAAAAAAAAAAAAGAGGAGTGTCTTCCACCAGGCTCCCAGGTTCACAAAGCTGCAGTAAGCACAACTCCTCTGTTATCTCACAAGGCGGAGACTGCCTGCCACCCAGGACCCCACAGGACTACCTTCAGCAGGTAGGTACCCGGGGCCTGGACAGTAACAGCCTCTTTACACATGCCCTCAGCCTTCCTCCCCTATCTACTGGTGGCCAAGGGCTGGCCATCTGCCTACTGCAAGTGACATCTCTGTGAAGCAGCCTGAGCCAGTCCTTGCTCACACCCTCCACACTCCTCCCTCTGGGGGCAGCAGAGCTGCCTCAGGCCTCCAGGGATAGGATGGGGTGGTCCCCCTTGTGGCAGAGACCACGTGGTCATACATGGAGCTGGCCTTGCCACAGCAGATGTGGGGATCTGTGGGCGCCTCGGAGGGGCTGTCCCTGCAGTGTGTGGTGCAAACTCTCCTGAGTGACGTGAGGTGAGGAGTCCCTGCTCTGGGCACTCAAAGTTAAAATACTGGCCCTATTTCCCAATTTGGTGGGCGAACCTTGCAAGTTCCAGGAGAACAAATGCACCTGCCTCCTCCCCAGGGCATCCTCAGCGACTACTACAGCGGGGGCCCGTACATACGCGCACCTGCTCGGGTATGGTAGGAGGTGGGAGGGCTGGCCAGCGGGGCGCACGGCGGCCTCAAGAGGTGGAACATCATCACCGTCAGGGCCGTAGTTGTTACAGGGCCTGGGGCGCCAGTTCTGGTGCTGCGGACACAGCCGGCCCTCAGGTGGAGCCCGGCCTCAACTTTCCCATCTGGAAAGGGGGCTCGCGGTGGCTGGAAGCGGCCCCAGCTCCTGCCCAAGACTAGACCGAAAGGTCTGTGCGCGGCCACCCCCCGCCCGGCCGCGCCCTACCTGCCGCGCCCCGCGCCCCTCCCGCCGCCACCGCCAGCCGCCGCCACTGCAAGCGCGCGCCGGGTCCCCGCAGCGCCGCCGCCATCGCCGCCGCCGTCGGGGGCCTCTCGGGCGGCCAGGGCTGCCCGCCGCGCTGCCTGCGCCGGGAGCGCGCGGGCCGGAGGGGCGGGGCGGGGCAAGGCCGCGGGGCGGGGCGGGGCGAGGCCGCGGGGCGGGGCGGGGCGAGGCCGGGCCGGAGGGGCGGGGCGAGGCCCGGCCGCGGCCGCCGGGGAGGTGAGTGCGCGGGTCGGAGGGGCGGGCGAGGCCGGCCGCCGCAGCCGGGGAGGTGAGTTGGCGGGTCCCGGGACTCCGAGTGACCTGGAGGGGGTGGTTTCGAGCGTGGGGTGGGGGTGAGGAGTTCGGACCCCTAAAGGGCATCTAACCTTAGGTTGGGGGCGGGTCTCTGCACTGGGCGGGGTTCCCAGATTCGTCTTGGGGAAGAGGGTCGACGATCTGGGCTGGGGTTGGGGGCCCCAGACCTGGGTGGGATATTGGGCCTCAGGCCCCGGGTGGGGGTCCGAAGGGAATGATTAGCTTGTCCCTGGCGCAGGATCCCACGCGCTGGGATCAGACCCTCAGAGCTGGGGAGTTCTTTGCAAGGGGGCAGGAGGAGAGGGTCTGGAGCTGGACCCCGAGACGGGAGCAGAAGGGGACGGCGGCTCTCTGATCTCAAGCAGGCTCCTCCTTGCAGGCCTTGGGGATTCCCCCACCGCCAAGGTGCTCTGCTGTGGCTGGGGGAGCCTGCCTGCCTCCTGCCACCTGGGAATGTAAGAGAAAGGGGAGGTCACCCCAAGACTGCCCAGCTAAGGGACCAGTGGCCAACTTTTTCTGTTTGCCTAGCCAGGGATTTTTTGTGTACTATTGATTTGCATTTACTGCAGAACCTTCCCCACTCCTAAAGCCTGAAAGATCAGGAGAGTTGCCCTGAGAACTTGCTGCCTATTGCGGGGGGGTGGTGGTGGGGGGGCTCCCAGGGGACTTGCAGGGCCCAGGAGGAGTTAGTTTAAAGAGAAATACTGTAGGACACTAGTTAATGCAAAAAGAGTGTGTTTACGCATTAACTGTTGACAGGACCAGGGAGTGCTGAGTTCCACACCACTTTTTCTAGGAGCTTATTGAAGTTAGCACCTAAAAAATAAATAAATAAATAAAAATTAAAAAATGAAGTTAGCTCCTGCCCTCCTCAAGGGCCTGGGAGACCAGTGTCTTCAGGGGTTGGCTGGAACAAACTGGAGATTCTGTTCACAACCTTGAGTTTTCTTAGGCAGGCACATTAAGGAGGGGGCTAGGGCCATCTTTAGGGATGTACGTGGCTTTGAGATGTTAGAAACTATGTTGGTGTTTGTTTGAGGCCCAGTTGAGAAGCTCAGAGGAAAAGAAAAAAAAAAAGAGAGAGAAGCTCAGAGGAGCCTGGTTGGAGTCTGGTCCTCCTCTTGTTCAAGGGAAGACCTGACATTCTTTTCCTTTCAACAGGGGCCACCCATTTTCTGTTCAGTGTCTTTTTTTCCTGAAAGACTGGCTGGACCACATGTTGAGACTCCACAGTGGAGGGTATTTGCTGAGTGACTCACATAGTAGGGCACTGAATAAGAGCCATCCATGTGGGTGCACAAAGAAAAACAGATTAATAGTTGGCACTGATGATAAACGCAGGTTTTAGAAGGTAACCAGTTAAGAAAATTTCTAGACGTTGGGCTCTGAGTCTCTACTCAGTGGAATGAGGATAGCAGTGGCAATCAGATGGATTTCCGGGCTTGTCCTGTGAATGTTGGTGGTGGCAGCATAGACATAAGTGTCACAGTCCCAGAGCAGATTGTGGAACATGCTGGAGCCCTGGAGGACTTGCCTGAGTGGCCCACATAGCAGCCACTCCACCCCATACATAATCTGTTGTGTTGATAAGTTCTTTGAACTTTTTCTCACTCAGCCTGCTGGGCTTATTTCAGACCCCCGGAGTTGGGACGGTAGGCAGCTAAGGGACAATTGGAGGGCATTCAAGTTTGAGTTCTCGTGATGCCAAGTCATCAGGGAGGCAGAAAAATTAGAAACGTCGGTTTGGAGCCTGGGGGCCAGTTATTGAAGGAAAATGGAACTAAGGATTTGGCAAGGCCAACAAAATGTGTGTAAATCAGGAACTAATTGGTTTTAGACAATGCACAAGACTAAAAAAAAAAAAATCTGATAAACCACACAGGTGTGTTATATTTCTCCACTGAAAGATACAATTTCTCCCTACAAACAACCTCTCTTTTTAATTGAAGATAATAAAGGTAAGATTATTCTCACTTACAAAATATTTCTGGTCTCATTAAATTTGGCCTGTTTATTTACACAAGTGCAGCAAGGAATATAATCACTCACGGAGACCTTTTTCAATTTCCTTCACTGGAATTTTTTTTTTTTTGAAGCAGAGTCTCTATCACCCAGGGTAGAGTGCTGTTGCATCATCATAGCTCACAGCAACTTCAAACTTTTGGGCTGAAGCAATCCTCTTGCCTCACCCTCCTCAGTATCTGGGACTAAAAGCACCTGCCATGATGCCCCCAACTTTTTCCTTTCTTTGAGACAGAATATCACTATGTTGCCCTCTAACTCTTGGCTTAAGCAATTATCTTGCCGTAGCCTCCCAGGTAGCTAGGACTACAGGCACCTGCCACAAAGCCTGACCATTTTTTGGTTGTAGCTGTCACTGTTGTTTGGCAGGCCCGGGCTGGATTCAAATGCACCACCTCCGGTGTATGTGGCTCACCCTAGCCGCTGAGCTACAGGTGCCGAGCCCTCACTGAAACTTTTAATAAGGAAGGAATCTAAGGAATCTCAGGTTGGAGTAGGAAGCCAAACCAAGAACTTGCTGTTAAACTTCACTTGCACTCTTTTAGATCTGGGTGGATTCTCTTGGGGTCTCCCAACATATTCTAAAGTGCCTGGGCCTTCCAGGGACAGAATAACTTTCCTTATTCAGATACAAGATTGAGAACCCTGTAAACCAGGCACCAGGCTAGATTTTCCAGAGGGCTTTGTAAGCGTATCCAGGTCCCAGTAAGTCTGGGCAACTAGGTTTATGGCATTCAAAGTTTAACCAGTGTTTCTAGTTGTGTTCTGTTGCAAGGAGGACAGATGCTGATTGAAGTTATGCAGATGGCTATATTGCCATGAAAGTAAAAATACTCAATAATAATTAACTGATTTTTGGAGGGATCAGAGAAGAAGAAAAAAGTTTCAATTTTATTTACAAAAGTATAATTTTAGCTTGAGAGAAAAGGAAAAGGTTTTTATTTTTGTACACAGAAAATATTTTTTTTTTTTTTTTTTGAGACAGAGCCTCAAGCTGTCACTCTGGATAGAGTCCCTGGCATCACAGCTCACAGCAACCTCCAATTCCTGGGCTCAAGCGAGTCTCTTGCCTCTGCCTCCCAAGTAGCTGGGACTACAGGCGCCCACCACAACGCCCGGCCATTTTTCTGGTTGCAGCCCTCATTGTTGTTTGGCGGGCCTGGGCTGAATTCGAACCCGCCTGCTCAGGTGTATGTGGCTGGCGCCTTAGCCCGTTGAGCCACAGGCTCCGAGTCTGTACACAGAAAATATTAATAGAACATTAAAGAACCAGTAATATTCTGAATAAATGTCTTTTTTTTTTTTTTGTGAAGGAATCTCATTCTGTCACCCTGAGTAGACTATAGTGGTGTTATAGCTCATAGCAACCTCAAACTCCAGGGCTCCAACAGTCCTGCCTCAGCCTTCCACACAGCTGGGACTACAGGTGTGCAATCCCACACCTGTCTAATTTTTTTCTTATTTTTCTTTTTAGAGATGGCATCTTGCTCTTGCTCAGGCTGGTCTCAAATTCCTGGGCTGAAGTAATCCTCCCACCTTGGCCTCCTAAAGTGCTAGGATTACAGGCATGATCCACCACGCCTGCCCAAAGCCCTAAAACTTTCTAAGTGTCTTTTATTATTCAGTGTTTTATCTTATTCAGCTTGATCTTAGCTTAGCAGTCCGGTGAACACATGAGTTTCTGAACTAGTACTGTAAGCATCCTGGCTCAGCCTGGTGGTATGGTCTCAACATTACTCAATGCCACCAGAAGCCTGCACCCAGAGTACCTGTCATAGGCCTTCCCAGACACAATCCCTTTTTATTTAAGATGAGATTCTTTGGGCTGGGCATGGTGGCCCATGCCTATAATCCTAGCACTCTGAGAGGCTGAGGCAGGTGGATTGCCTGAGCTCACAGCCAGGGCAAGACGTTGTCTGTAAAAAATAGCCAGGCGTTATGACAGGCACTTGTAGTCCCAGCTACTTGGGAGGCTGAGGCAAGATAATTGTTTAAGCCCAAGAATTTGAGATTGCTGTGAGCTATGACACCACCAGCACTCTACCGAGGGTGACATAATAAGACTCTGTCTCAAAAAAAAAAAAAAAGATGAGACACTTTGGCCTGTAGTTGGTGACAAGAGCTTTCAGGAAAGCATCAGAGTGAAAGAATAGTCTTTGACAACACAAGTTTTTCTTTTTAAGACAAAGTCTCACTATGTTGCCCTCGGTAGAGTGCTGCAGTGTCACAGCTCATAGCAACCTCAAGCTCTTGGGCTTAAGCGATTCTCTTTCCTCAGCATCCCAAGTAGCTGGGACTATAGGCATCGGCCACAATGCCTGGCTATTTTTTGTTGCATTTGTCATTGTTGTTCAGCTGGCCTGGGACAAGTTCAAACCTGCCACCCTCGGTGCATGTGGCTTATGCTGTAACCATTGTGCTACAGGTGCCGAGCCAATGATGACAAAAGATTTTAAATATGTGGTTAAAGAGCTGATGAGAGATCATTATAAAATAATGCAATTGACAAGGAATTTGGAGGTTTTTTTGACATGGCATCTTAAATGATAACTGGAATTGTGACTGATGACCTCATAGAAGCTATCGTGGACACCATGGATACTGGCCAACTTCTAGGAACTTTATACAGTTCTTTATATTAACATTTAATGCAAATATAACTTAGACTTAAGCAGCTTTTTTTTTTAATTGGCAACATCTTTCCTGGATGTCACCATATCAAATAAGCCTAATTAGTTCAACACCTCTCTTACAAGGTCAAAGGATAAATCCTTTGAGATCTTCCAGGGACCCTCTAAGAAACCTCAGAGCTAGTTCGAGATCAAGAAGACTTCATTGGGAGGATGGGTGGAGGGAGGGCAATTGGTGGGATCACACGGTGCATCTTAGAAGGGCACAGGTGAAACTTACTAAATGTAGAATACCAATGTCTACATATAGTGATCATGAAAATGCCATGAAGGCTATGTTAAACAGTTCGATGAAAACATTTCAGATTATAGGCTCAGCGTGGCTCAATGAGCTAAGGCACCAGCCATGTACACCTGAGCTGGTGGGTTCAAATCCAGCCCGGGCCCACCAAACAACAATGATGGCTGCAACCAAAAAATAGCCAGGCATTGTGGTGGGTGCCTATAGTCCCAGCTACTTGGGAGGCGGAGGCAGGAGACTCGCTTGAGCCTAGGAATTGGGGGTTGCTGTGAGCTGTGATGCCATAGCACTCTATCCAGGGTGGCAGCTTGAGGCTCTGCCTCAAAAAAATAAAAAAATAAAAAATAAATAAATAAATAAACATTTCCGATTGTATATGAAGTCAGCACATTGTGCCCCATGATTGCACTAATGTACACAATTATGATTTAATAAAAATTTAAAAAAAAAAGACTTCATTTACGATTTAATTTTGGAAGGCAAATTTGTCAAACATGTCAAAAGCAAGCTTTGAACATTTAGTTAAATGGGACTGTAAGTCGCTGTGAAACAATGTTTAGTTACCTAGTTAAATGAAGTGATATGATAATAAAAGATCATAAAGGTAAGTATAGGAAGTAACATGACTAAAAAAACTGCAGCTCTTCTAACATTAGGAAGACTCAGGTCATCAGGAACGTAGTAAAGGCGGGGCAGGGTGGCTCACACGTGTAATCCCAGCACCACTCTGGGAGGCCAAGGTGGGTAGATTGCTTGAGCTCAGGAGCTCAAAAAAAAGGCTGTTGAGCATCAAAAAAAGGATTCATGCATGATTTTCATGATGTGTATTTGCCACCATAAATAAGCAAAGAAGGCCTTATATGATAATCCTAATTTATTCAGCAACCCATTCAGAGAGTCTTTTTTTTTTTCTTTGCAGTTTTGGCCAGGGCTGGGCTTGAACCCGCCACCCCTGGTATATGGGGCCAGCGCCCTACTCCTTGAGCCACAGGTGCTGACCCCAGAGAGTCTTTTAAAACTGTCAAGCAGGTCCCAAGTTTGCAATCACTCATATAGAAAATGTACATATTTAAGTAATAAAACATCTTTTTGATATTTTATAAAAGTAAAAAAATGGGCAACATAAAAGATGAGATATTGTATCTGAGAAACTAATGCAACTAAAGATTCTATGGATACTTGGAGTTCTCAGTGAGTTTCAAGGTTTCCATGAGATACTTTTGTTCTAATTTTACTCTTGCTGGGCTACATTCTTTTTTTTTTTTTTTTGTATTAAATCATAGCTGTGTACATTAATGCAATCATGGGTACAATGTGCTGGTTTCATATACAATCTGAAATATTTTCATCAATCTGTTTAACATAGCCTTCATAGCATTTTCTTAGTTATTATGTTGAGACATTTATATTCT
>CAUYON010120455.1:0-25393 GCA_963573935.1 Arctocebus calabarensis
AAAGCATCTCAAGAATGGAGAAGCATGAATCCCATGTACTCAAGTTTGATATGAGGACAGTTAATGACAATTACTAACACGGTGGGGGTGAGGGAAGGGGAGAGATCAAGACTATTTTTAAATACTAGATGAACTAATGAAAATGTTCTGGGGGATTCAGTGGTTGGGGTGGTGAATGCCTTCAGGTCATCTGTGTTTACCAATAATTGCTCATGAAATTTAGCCTCTGACACTGCCATGGAAACTTGTAGACAGGGACTCGTATTTCTTGATGATTGCATGTCAAAGTGATAGCTTCTGATTTTGTGAGAGAAACATTCCTGGATTGTAGTTTTATGTTTCAAAAGAGCAGAGACAGAATTAACAATTGCAAGTGTTTAAAGTAAATGCCTAAGGAATGAAAAATTAAAACTAACAGAAAGAAGCCTATCTAAAGATAAGTCATGCTGAAGGAATGGGATGGCCATCTTGCTCATTAGATAAGGGAGTTAAATAATGGTATCATCCTTTCCATTTCATAATTACACACACATCAATTTTATGTTCTATGGCATTACAGATATGACTATGTTAAATAAAATATTGTCAGGAAGTTCCAGTGTTTATGTTTGTGTTTGGGGCACCAATTAATCACCAAATGCGACCATGATGGATGCCTGTTGATATGTTTCAAGAGCAGGGTACACAGATGTATTATTGATCTCAAGTGCTCTCAAATTTGCAAAATATTGGCCTAGGTCAAGTAAAGGAATCTGACTGATCGAGTCTTACCTCTCTATTATTTGTCCTTTTATTATTTAGCCACCGCTAGAGAATTCTTCACTGACCCATTTAATTCTTGGTTAATGAATGCATCCTTTTAGCAAGGTTGTGTCCTTTCCTGGGCCATCACGAACAAAACCCCAGCACAGATCACTTGCACACTGTAATATGGGTTGCTTCTAGAACCAATTATGTACTCAGACAAAAAGCTGACAACATAATTAGCATGAAGAGAAAACATTGCATTGTTATAGACTTTCATTTTACCTAGTGTTATTAATGGTTCTATTAAAAGAACAGAAAAGAAAGGTTATAATATTTGTTCTCATGGTAACTCTCTCTAAATATATAAAGAAAGACAATGATTAGTCATTTTTGTTCCTTTAACATTCAGTGTGTTCACTTGTCAAAGCACAAAGGCCAGAAAAAGGAATTAACCTTTGCTCTTAGTGTGATAGGACTGAAACTAAAATCAGAACCATCTAGTACTAATACTGTTAAATGGAAGGTGTGAGATGACTGATGAGGGCTTTAAAATAACCTAGGATGGTTACTGGTATATTTTGTTCAAAATAAATATGCTCACCTGTTTGGTTCAAAGATCATTAGTGCCCTTATTTGAGAATTTGGGATTTTACAACTCATAATGTGAGAAATGCACTGTGTTATCTAACAGAGTATGTGAACCTGGGCTAATTAAAAGGCACAAATGAGCAGGGCAAGGTGAGGTAAGGCTGCTTCATTACAAGTGGTGGTTGTTCCCTGGAGGAAGAACTATCAAAAGATTCCTGGAAGTGGTCCAAGGCATCAGTCAAAGGCAATGTTCTTACTAGGTAGCAAGGCCACTGAGTGGGATCGCAGAGTCCTGGGAGCTGTTTGATCTGAGTATGGCTTTTTATTTGTTTGTCAGACTGGCAAAATAAGAGTCCTCAGAGGGAATTAAACATGCAGATAGAAACTGAATTTGACCTTCACAGCTAACAGGGAGACTCGAGGCTGGGGACAGAGGGTGGGCATTGGTGCCCATAAATTTTGGCATTCCTTTAAGCGAAGACTGGAAGATTAATGGAAATGGGGACAGTGGAGATAATGGCACCTCTTCTCATACTGGGTTCCCAATTTTTGATACCCTCACCTCTGGGCATAGCTCTATATTTCTATTCCTATGTTATATTTTAACTGGAAACCATGATCAAGGAGACCATGATTATATATCTCAAGAGATTTGGGCTAAAATGAATCAGACAGAAGCCTGACAATTATTGTGAAGATTCCAATAGTAGGAATCTCTCTAAGAGAATCAGTCCAAACTAAGTGCAAGGAAAAATGTTCCAGAATTGTTTGTAAAAGAAAATAATGACACTTAAAACTTATCAACAGGAAGTCAGAAGTAAATATATAATAACCAAGTCATATGTATGTACATAATACAATTATTATATTATAGATTATATAAATATAAAACAATGGAGCAGCATAAGAAGTGTTAGCTATACTAATGTAAAATTATGCAACATATATGTGCGTGTTTAAAATACAGGAGAACTTCCATAGATGACCATCTCTGTACACTGACCACCTTTTTAAGTTGACCTAATTATCAAGGACCAAACATAGGCCTAGTTCCTTATGTGAACCGTCTCCCTATGTTGCCCAGTTTGTACAGTTACTTGGTGAGATCCACTTACAGTAGTACTAAAGGTGAAATCTACTCTTTTAATATAATAAGTATAATGTGGTCTCTCTGTGTATATAGAATGCATTTTACAACATAAATGTATTCATTACAAGTATTACATACATACACAGGTTCACACACAAAGACATATATTGTGGCATACATAAATACATGCTACAGAGAGTGGAAAACACGAGATTGAGAAAATGTGTGTATCTGTGTACATAACTGTATTATTTTATTCTATAGAAATACACATTTAAGGGAATGGAGTCATGAGAAAGACAGGCTTCCTCCTCCCCATACGTTGCAGATTAATTTGGATTTTCAAAAAAAAAAAGACTATATTTAAAAAAAAAAAAAGAAAAAATTGATAGAAAAGGAAAAAAAACTGTGGCTTTTTCTCCTGTAAAGAACAACTGCTTAAAAGCCATAAACTTTTCTTTAAGTATTCACAAATTACATTTTTATCTCTTGTTCTATCATTTCATTTTATTCTTCTTTAAACTGAAAAAGCTACAGAGTTTTGATAAAGAAGCATACTTAGGTGGCTAAGGAAAAAGTTGATTAAATAAAAGTGCACAAGCTGTGGTATATGTATAGCATGGAATACTATTTCATCCATTAAAAGAAATTGAGACTTTACATCTTTTGTATTAACCTGGATGGGGGTGAAAGACTTTTTTTTTAGCAAAGCTTCACAAGAATGGAGAAGGAAGAGTCTAATGTACTCAATTCTAATATGAAGATAACAGATGACCTAACACATAGTGGGGGGTGGGGAATTAGGGAGTGGGGAGAAGGTAGGAGAGAGAGGGTTAGAGGGTCACAGTGTATGAAGGTGGGACACAATTATAAGAGGGAATGTACCTAATGAATACAATCAGTGTAACCTAATTCTTTGTAACTTCATTGAATCCAAAACAATACAAAAAAGTTTAAAAATCTGAGGAACTTGGAGAATTAAAAAAAAGAGGCACATTTAATTCCTCTTAAAAATGTGCACAAGTATTGCATTCTCTTATGGTTGAGCAAGGGTTTGTATTCAACGGAGCTCTATGTTGTCTTATATACCAAGAAGATTTTTTTTGTAATCAATTTTATTTTCCCAAAATAAGGGAAGAATTTTAATACATTTTTGTAATATTTTGTTCTCAATTTTTTTTTATCTTTACAACCTTTTTCCTGCAATCACATATTACACTTGTCTTGACAATAATCATTCTGACTCACTTTATTCATCAGAAAGCATCTAATTTTCTTATTAGAAATTCATTTCCTAATAATTTTATGTCCTTATCTAGTTAAATTACATAATTAGAACAGTGAAACTATCTTGAACAGTTTTGCAGACACTAGCTGAGTCCTAGAAAGAATGCAGCTTAACATGGAGAGAAGTGTTTGGCTCAGTAGAAAATAAGTAAAATTTAGCAAGTTAAAGGGCTTTAGCCCCTAGACAGAATATATTACAGAGCCATGTTTCTCAAACAGGATTGAGTTTTTTCCCCCTCAGAGGATATTTGGCAATGTCTGGAAACATTTTTGTATGACCAACAGTTATAATGAAGGAGTGCTACTCTCATTTGATGGGTAGAAGCATGGGATGCTGCAGAACAGTGCACAGGACAACTCTCCAATAAAGAGTCAATAGCACCAATGTTGAGACACCTTACTTATAGGAGGAATGGAGAATGACATTATTTTTTTAATATAGAGTCTCACTCTGTCACCCTGGGTAGAGTGCCATAGGATTATAGCTCACAACAACCTCAAACTCTTGGGCTCAAGTGTTCCTCTGGCTTCAGCCTCTTTAGTAGGTGAGACTACAGTTGCCCACCACAACACTTAGCTATTTTTTTTAGAGGTAGGGTCTCGCTCTTGCTCAGGCTGATCTCTAACCACTGAACTCAAGCAGTCCACCCGTCTCAGGCCTCCCAGAATGCTAGGAATATAAGTGTGAGCCACCATTTCCAGCCAATATTTCTTAAAACTACCTCATATGCTATTACATGTCTCTATTTGAAAACATTTCTTGCTTCCACTAGATTTAGAACTATTTTTTAAATTATACTTGATTTTTCAAAAAGCATTAAGTTTAGTTCTGACTATAATATTCATAAAGTGGGAAAAATATTATTCTCTCAATATTTTTATCCAGTTTTTAAAAATTTGTTCCTAATTTAGAAAGTTGACATACCAAGAGAATTTATATAATCTATAATCCGTTCACTGTTTTCAAAGCACTTGGTATAACAACTAAGAGATGTAGTATATTAGTAGAGGAATTAAACAGTCATACCAGCAGTGAAGTTCATATTTGCTTTAGTAATGCTGGCAGAGAAATAGTGTCTATTTGATACTTCCTAATGGGGTTTAATTTCCTTTAAGTACATTATAATGTGTTTGGAAAGAGAGTGATTTGGGCAAGGATTTGTCTTATGCAAACATGCCAGCTAAGCCAGTAGGATGATGAGCACTAGATAGATGCAAGAATAACATTTGGAGAAATTTAAGTAATTAAATTTAACATATTAATATTGACTTTTTATCTGGCCTTTTACATGTAGTACATTGATTATTCACAAGCAGAGGCTGACATTCATGTTGAAAGGTGAAAAACTTAGAACTAAGCTTGGGATCTCTCTGATAACTTTGCTATTTGGCATCAACGTGTTTTTCTCTTTATATATTATTTTTTAAATGACTTTTCAGAGTATTATTTGTCTTCAGTTATTTTAAAAACTAAGTTTTTTATCCCTGAGCTGGTTTTAACCTTACCCAGCAGCAGTTCCCTCATTTCATCAGTCATACTTCCCTCCCTTCCCAAAGAATCAAGTACTCAATCTTGGGGAAGTGGAGAGTGGATAATTTTCCCATATTTTAGGAAAGCTTTTTAGGTAGGTCATAGACCTAGAAAGCACAATATCAGCACAGCCTGATGTCTGCAGGTCTGAGTTACACAAGTAGATTCCTCTAGGAAAAAAGCAAGTTCTAGAAGTATACACACCTTTTATGTCATTTGAATTGCAGCATTTACATTGTTGCAAAATGTCATTTCCATTTCATAAGTTTCCCTCATAGTTTTCCTTATTTTTCTTTCAAAGAATGAAATTGAGATGTATAAGCTGATGTTTGTAAATCAAGTTGCTGAACTCAGAATTAAAAGCTTATGACTACAAAATAAATTAAATAAATAATAAATCCCAGTATAAAACAGAAAATAATTTTTAAAAGTGCAAAAATAAATTAAAAAATTTTCGGAGATAATTGAACAAAATTAAACACTAAAATTCCAAAAATGAAAAAGGCCTTAAACCAAACCTACTCCAAAGCAAGCATTGTTAAAGTAACAATACTATAAAAGCACAGGGCAAAATGAACAAAAACAGGATAAGCAAAGCAGCAGATCCTGATGTGATACTACTTTATTTCTGGAAGCTCCCAAATGGTACGTGCTGAAAGGAAGAACCTTTGCATCCTTCATAAGTGGGGCTATAGGAATCTCTGTCCTACATAGTATTCTTGAGAAAGACCTAAGGTGGCCCTCTGAGAAAGCCCATAATCCTCTAAGCCTTCTTTTCCCTAGCATTTATGGTTGCTTTCTTTATTAAAATTGATTGGCTATATGTGAATTTTTTTTTCCTCCAGGCTGTCTGTTGTGTTCCCTTGATCTATATGTCTTCATTTTTTTTTTTTGGAATACCATGATGTTTTGATGCGTAGAGTCTTGTAGTATAATTGGAAGTCAGGTAACATGATGCTCCCAAATTAGTTCTTTTTGCTTAAGATTGCTTTGGCTATTTGGGATTTCTTTCTGGATCTGTGAAAGAAAGACATTGGTATTTTGATGAGGATTGCATTGAATCTGTAAATTGTGTAGGGTTCTATAGACATTTTAACAATATTGATTTTATCAATCCATAAGCACAGTATATTTTTTCCTTCGTCAGAATCATCTATAATTTCTTTCTTCAGATTTTCATAGATTTTTTTTTTGTAGATATATTCTACTCAATTGTGTAAGTATTTTCCTAGTCTTGCTGTTGTTGCTGTTTTTGTTTGTTTTCATTTTTGTGGCTACTGTGAATGATGCTAAGTCTTTAATTTGACATTCAGTATGACTGTAATTAGAGCATAAGAATCATGATGATTTGTATAAATTGATCTTATAACCTGAGACTTTGTTGAATTTATTTATCAATTCCAATAGTTTACTAGTAGAGTCTTTGCATTTTCTAGATATAAGATTGTATCATTAACACAAAGCAATAATTTCACCTTTTCTTTCCTGATTTGAATGCTTTTTATTTCTTTCTCTTACCTGATTACTCTGGCTAGGCCTTCCAGCACTATGTTGAATAGAAGTAGTGACATTGGGCACTATTGTCTTTCTGGAGTTTTTAGTGGTAATGATTTCAAATTTTCTCCATTCAGTATGGTGTTGTCTGTGTATGGCTTTTAAAACATTGAAACATGTTTCCTCTATGCTAAGTTAATTGAGACTTTTTTTTTAAATCATGAAAAGGTGTTGAGTTTTATCAAATGCATTTTATGCATCTATTTAAATGATCATGCAGTGTTTGTTTTTTGCTTCTATTTGTGTGGCAAATCAAATGTATTGATTTACATTTGCTGAACCATTCAGGCATCCTTGGGTTGAAGTCAGTCATAGTAACTTTCTTCTTTTATATGTAGCTGAACTCACTTTGCTAGTAGTTTATGAAGTTTCATTGCTTTTATATCCCTAACTGATACTGCTCTGTGGTTTTCTTTTATTGTTGTGTTCTTTCTTGGCCTTAATATCATGGTGTTACTTGCTTCATAGAAAGAATTGGAGAAAATACCTTCCTTTTTCCCTAGAATGGGTAAGTACAGGTAGTAGCTATTCTTTGTTAAACCATGGTTTAACAAAGAAGAATGGTAAAACATGGTTGTGAATGTATCTGGTTTGGGGCTTTTCTTGTGTGCAAAGGTCTTTCATTAGTGCTTCAATCTCATTGCTTATTATCGGTCCCTTCAGGTGTTCTTATTCCTTCTTGATTGAGTCTTAAGAGGTTGTGTGTTTTCAGGATTTGTTAATTTCCTTTGTTTTCAAGTTTATGAGTGTAGAGATTTCCATAGTATTTGTAGAGAATATTTTCTATTTGTTGTATCAGTTGTAGTATCTCTTTATTCATTACTGATGGAGATTATTAGAGTCCTTTTTCATTAGTGGTTAATCTAGCAAGAGGTCTATCGATTTTGTTTATCTTTCAAAAAAACCATTTTTTTTGTTCCATTTTTTTTTTTTTTTGGTACTGTTTGCTTGTTTTCCATTTCTTTTAGTACTGCTCTAACCTTCATTTTTCTTTTCTATTGGCTTCTGTTTGATGCACTCTTACTTGAGAGTGATAATTAAATTATTGATTTTTTGGCTTTTTGTATTTTTGATACAAACATTTGGGGCTATAAATTTTCTCCTTGGGACTGCTTTGCCTGAGTCCCACAGATTTTGACAATTTATATCTTTTTGTTGTTCAGTTCAAGGAATATTTTGATTTCCATCTTAATTTCATTACTAACTTAATAATTTTTCAGGAGCAAATTGTTTAATTTCCATGACTTTGTGTAGAATTAATTGTTTCTCTTGGAGTTGATTTATAGTTTTATTCCATTGATGTCTTAGAAGATGCTTGTTATGATTTTGATTTGTGTTTGTTGAGACAGGTTTTATCATCTGAGTTATGATGAATCTTAGAGAATGTTCAATGCACTGATGAGAAGAATATATTATTAACAGTTTTTATATAAAATATAACAAATATAAAAAATTTATATAAAATGGTCTCCTTGTTGAATTTCTCTATTTACCCTTCTATAATCATCACCATCTTTGTCTCTGTTTATCATGGTTGGTTTAAAGTCTGATATGAGAATGGTTACATCTATATACTTTTGGTTTCCATTTGCACGCAGTATTTTTTTTCTTCCTTCACCTTACATATCCATGATTTGTTGATGGTTAGATGTATTTCCTGGAGACAGCGGCTACCTGGGTTTTATTTTTTCATCCTTTCATCCAACTTGTGCTTCCTGAATGCATACTCAGACTGTTCCCATCGATTGCTAGAGGTGATATGTCTGATGCTGTTCTGTTCATCCTTTTGAAGATTATCATATTGCCTTATTTTACCTCTTATGCTATTGTTTTAATTGAATTGTGCTCTTCATTTTACATTGGTGGTGTTTACTATGATGATCTATGTATAGTGAAGTTCTGAGTATTTCATCCAGGGCAGTCATGGAACTGATAAGTTCTCTTAGTGTTTGCTTGTCTGTAAAAAGTCTTTAATTTCTCTTTTATATATGAATATTATTTTTGTAGGATACAAAATTCTAGGCTGGAAATTGTTTTGATTGAGCACACTACAGCTGTAGCCTCAATCTCTTCTATATTTTAAGGTCTTATTTGACAATTTTTAGTTAGCCTGATGGATTTTCCTTTGTAAGTTATTTGATATTTTTGCCTCATGGCTCACAAGTTTCTTCTTCACTTTGACTTTAGCCAGTCTGATGACTATTTTAATTTCCCAGGTAAGCACTAGAATTTCACAGATGGTGAATGGGAACATCCAGGTGAGTCTTTATTCTACTGCAGCAGAATGAAGTGATGAGTGAGGCTTATCAGGGCTGGCCAGGTGAATGTCCCCTCAGGCTCCAAAAAACTGGTAAGGTAATGGTTTTAAGAGGGATCAAGGGTCTGGTCCCGGGTTTCTGGGAAAAGCTACCAGGGAAAGGCTGAAGTGTTCTCCCACATCCAGAAAGTCTGCTTGTGAAGGTAGGGCTGTCTGAGACACACAGTTTTACTATCTGAAGTGGATTTCAATCTTCTTCCCCTCCCCTATTCTCTAATTCCCTCTGTTGTCTGCCAGCAGACAGGGGCTCAAACTAGCTGAGCTCCCACATGGTACTGCAGACTGGGAGGTTCCCTGTCTAGGATCCCACCCTGGGCTGATGGCACAGTAGCACACCCTTCCTGGGAGAGGAGAGGTACCTCATGAATGTGCTTTTGCTGGAATCCACATTACAATCTTGTAAGTTCTGCTCAAATAGGTCCATTTATCTTCTAAGTTAGTTCATAAATCTTCCCGCTGTGGCCGCAAACAACGCTGTCAAATCCTGAGGCATTACATAGGGTCTGTGTGCCTGTCTCTGAGTCCTCAAAGATCAACCTCTGATTCCGTCAGGCAGATGTGTTGCCTATGTTGCCCATGTGGTCCTCAAGCAGGTTAATGTTTCTCCACTTTGGGGAGTGCTCTGCTCTGATGAGCTGCCAGGGAAGCAGCGCTGAGAAGAACTGATGAGCAGGGAGCTCACAGTCTGAAGTCCCATTAGTCCTCTGCTCGTCTTTAAGAGGAAACTTTTTGAGCCCCATTCTCTGTAAAACCCCCTGGGTAGTAGATGCACCAATAGAAGGAAAGCAGGAGTTTCTGAAAACTCTGAATATCTGGGTAGCCTCAGGTAGAGGTAGGAAAGGGAGAAAGAGTTTTAGTGGAGGAAAGATGGCATTCTGGTCATCTCTGTTCTCTCTAAAAGGCAGCTAACCGAGAGAGTCCAGACTCTGGATCACATGTATCCCTCCAGATGGACTGGTCCCCTGTAGCCCCCACAAACTAGGACAGAGTTGGGAAATGATTATATGTTAAAGAGCAAGACAAAAACTGAGGGGCTGAAGCCTCCTTTGAAGGGCAAAGGCTTATGGTGGGTGGAGAAGCAATATGGTGCCTGCAGTCTCATTTTGTGTCTGTGCTGGCATGAAGCATCCTGGTACTTTTTCTTCAACAAGCTCCTAGTTCACTAGTGACAGCTGCTCTTGGCCTTGTGTTAGTAGAAAGGCTTTCTAGCAGCTTGGGTGCCTGCTGACTGATGTGATGGAGGGAGAAGCATAACATTCTGCCTACCCTTTTCATATATCTACAAGTCTCTTGGAATTGACTTCTGACAGTATATTTCTCTTTCTTGTTCTGCTCCATACCTTCTTATGGAATCCTTTGTAAATTCTGGCACTCTTTCCTCTTAATTACACTTGATGTGTGATTGTTTGTTCATTTTTTTTTTCTTTTTCATTCAAATCTTTTTTTTTTTTCTTTTTCCTGAGACAATATGACAGCTGGTGTCTCTGGTAAGCCATCTTCTCTCTTTTTTGGAAAATAGGAGAAAAATGAGGGCCTTAAATGATGAAGTAACCTTTATAATCCTCTGTAACTTAAATAGCTTGGGATTTTAGCATCACCTTAAAGATCATTCCACAGTCAGAGGATCATAAAACACCAACTTCTCCACGTGATTGTGATATACTGGAGCAAGAATAATACATAGAAGAGGATCTCAAAGTCCTGCAAGAGTTTTAAGATCAAGAGATGGATATTTTTAGGAGAGTAGAATAGGCCATCCTAAAATATGACTGTGGAAGATCAAAATATCTATTTTCAAAAGCCACACTTGTTTGTTTGTGTGCTTTTCTATGACATAAATACCATTGAAAATTACATTGTAAATTATGTAGACTTAAAATAGATATAAATTTATGTATTATAGTTTCCTAGACTACTTTTCTATGCTGCAATGTCATCTTCTGATTGATTGACTGGTAGACTATTTAATACAGGGAAGACTGAAAATATTTTTGTTAAAATACATCCCTTCCTTTATTGAAACTTAGAAAAATATATTTCCAGCTATGTCATTGGGTTTTTTAGCTACAATTTGTGCTTTCAAATTGGTTACCATTTTCTATGCAGACTGTGGGAAAAGTGTGAGTAAAATGTAGAAAATTTGAGATTTATTCAAGGCACATTAAAATGCATAACACATGTTGATCTTTAATTATTCATATCAGCACAAAAATACCAATTGGAAAAAACAGTCCAACGAAATTACTAGTGATAATAGGAATACTTGAAGCACAGATCTTAACAAGGTTAAATGAGGTTGACCAGGGATACATGGACCTTTATAGGCTTAACATACTAAAATTAAGGATATTGGGAGAGTTTCTAATTGATACCTATTAAGTAATTAAAATGTTTTTGATATGTAGTCATCCAAATACAATTTCATTTGTATACAGGCCTAAATTTCTCCAGGAAAGAATATAAATAAAATATGAACAACTCAAGTTTGAGTTTCTTATGTTACAGAAGATGCATTCAGGTTAACAATTTATATTATTAAAGAAAGGCAAAAGATAATTACTCAGGAAATGGTTTTTTTTTAGGCAAAGTGAGAAATAAATTAATGTGACAAAAATTGACACAACATTTAAAATTGTCTCTTCCAGCCTCAAAAACCTGGAATAATGTGGAGTCCAAGTGAAGTAAAATGTGGGGAAATGCAATAATACACAGGAGCAATTTTTTTCTGTCTTTTAGGAAAAGAAAAACCAAAAATTTGGTGAGGCCTCCCTATAACTGAACATCAATGATTTTCACAGCACTGAAAGCATTGAAAGTCTTTCCAAAACAATAATTTGAGCTCTGTTTTCTATAACCAAAATGCCCCTCAAGCATTTGTTATTATAATAATTATTTCATATTCTATTGCTACTTGAACAACTCAGGTTTGAGCTGAAAAGATTCACATAGACATGGATTTTTTTCAATAAATGTTACTTTGCTTGCACTTACCTCTTTCACCTCTCTACCTACTTTCTATACCTTCTCTGTTTCTGCCACCCCTGAGAAAGCTAGATCAATTCCTCCTCTTTCTCTTTCTCCTCAGACTTTACCCAATGTAAAGACGATCAGGATGATCTCTTTTCTGATAATCCACTTTTATCTTAATGAATAGTAGAGTAGATATTCTCTCCCTTGTAATTTTTTTTTATAATTTTCCCAGTAAAATTTCCTTTTCTTGAACTTTCCTGATAGTTTAAATATAATGTATAATACACATACATACAAAATGTGTGATAAGCAGTTTCATGTATTATAAGGTTTCCAGTCAAGAATAGCCATTAGTAGGTAGATTTTGATGGGATGTCAAAAAGAATATTCAGATTTTTTACTGCATGAAGAGTTGGTGCCCCTAATCTCTGCTGTCATTCAAAGGACAGCTCTAATATCATTACTGATACCTCTAACTGTTCAAATTAAATAAAAACAATTTGTCAGAGTTGTGATGGTGCATTATCATCCCAGCACTTTGGGAGGCTGAGGTAGAAGGATTGCTTTTGTCCAGGAGTTTGATGTTGCAGTGAGATATGATGATGTTACTGTACTCTAGTTTGAGCAACAGAGTGTAACCCTGTCTCATAAAAATAAATTCGTCACATTGCCTTAGAAAATGATAATAACTTGGTACACATTAACTTCGAAGTAGTAAATCAGCTGTTTAGTATGTTAGATGGCTTTTATTTTATTTTTCCTTTTTGAGCCTCATAAAGAGCATTTAGGAATTCAGTTAGGCCAACTCACAGTTGTGGAAATTTAGGAGCTTATCATTCTATGGAAGATTAGACTTTGCTTGAAAAATCCTCTGTCTTAAATTTGAGTAAACAAATCTCTTGCCTTAGAAAATATCATATTCCAAAAATAAGAATCCAATGATTTAATTTAATTTTGTTTAACTTTATTTTTCACAATTATACTCATTTCTCAATAATTTTGAAATATACTATTGCATCATTTACATTAGGTGAGGTCCCCTCAAATGCCTTCCCTCCTTCCATATACCCCCTTCCTTTCCCTCCCTCTCCTCTTCCCGTCTACTTTCTTGACTATAGTTATGTATTGCCTTTCATATGAGTGTGTAGGCGATTACATATTGATTTCATAGTAGTATTGAGTACATTGGATACTTTTTTTTTACATTCTTGAGATACTTACTAAGAGGAATATGTTCCAGCTCCATCCAGGTAAACAAAAGATGTGAAGTCGCCATCCTTTTTATGGTTGCATAGTATTCCATGGTGTACATATACCACAATTTGTTAATCCATTCATGAGTTAATGGGCACTTGAGCTGTTTCCATGTCTTGAATATTATGAATTGGGCTGCAATAAACATTCTGGTGCAAATATCTTTTTGTAAAATAATTTCTGATCTTCTGGGTACATACCTAGTAGGGGAATTGCAGGATCAAATGGTAGCTCTACTTTTAGTTCCTTGAATGTTCTCCAAACTTCTTTCCAAAGGGGTCGTGTTAGTTTGCATTCTCACCAGCAGTGTAGAAGTGTTTTGTTATCTCCACGTCCACACCAACATCTATAGTTTTGGGATTTTATAATGTAGACTAATCTTACTGTAGTTAAATGATATCTCAAAGTGGTTTTGATTTGCATTACTCTGATGATTAAGGATGATGAGCATTTTTACATGTGTTTGTAGGCCATGCACCTGTCTTCATCAGAGAAGTTTCTGTTAAAGTCTCTTGCCCACATAGAAATGGGGTTATTTGTTCTTTTTTTTCTTATCTTTTTCTTTTTTTTTTGAGACAGAGTCTCAAGCTGTTGCCCTGGATAGAGTGCTGTGGCATCATAGCTCACAACAACCTCAAACCCCTGGCATCACTGCTCAGAGCAACCTCAAACCCTTCAGCTTAAGTGATTCTCCTGCCACAGCCTCCCAAGTAGCTGGGACTACAGGCACCCACCACAATGCCAGACTATTTTTTGATTCCAGTTTATCATTGTTGCCAACAGACCTGGGCTGGATTCAAAACCACCAGCTCCAGTGTATGTGGCTGGAGCCCCAGCAGCCTGAACTACAGGAACTGAGCCTATTTGTACTTTCCTTATTGATTAGTTTGAGTTCTCTGTATATTCTAGTTATCAGACCTTTGTTGGAAGCATAATCTGCAGTTTGCTGGTTAGTTTTATTAGATCCCAGTAATGTATTTTTGGTGTTGCTTCTATTGCCCAGGGGGGTTCTCCTCATAAAATATTCTCCCAGGCTAATTTATTCAAGTGTTTTCCCCACACTCTCTTCCAGTATTTTTATAGTTTCATTTCTTAAGTTTAAATCTTTTATCCAGTGAGAATCATTTTTTGTTAATGGTGAAAGGTGGGGGTCCAGTTTCAGTCTTCTACAGGTCTCCAGCCAGTTCACCCAGCACCATTTGTTAAATAGGGAATCTTTCCCCCACTGAATATTTTTGATAGGCTTCTCAAAGATCAAATGACAGTTAGTAGCTGGGTTCATCTCTTGGTTCTCTATTCTGTTCCATAAATCCACTGCTCTGTTTTTGTGCCAGTACCATGTTGTTTTGATCACTATAGATTTGTTGTATATCCTGAAGCCTGTTAAGGTGATACCTCCTGATTTGTTCTTATTTCTGAGTAATGTATTTGCTATTTGAGGTTTTTTCTGATTCCATATAAAATGAAGTACTATTTTTTCAAAGTATGACAATAGTGCTTTAATAGGGATTGCATTAAATCTGTAGATTGCTTTGTGTATTTCAACAATGTTGACTCTTCCCAGCCATGAGCATGGTATGTTTTTCCATTTGTTTACATCTTCAGCTATTTCTTTTCTCTGAGTTTCATAGTTCTTCTTATAGAGACAGATCTTTCATGTCCTTTGTTAAGTAAATTCCCAGATATTACATCTTCCTTTGCACTATTGTAAAAGGAATAGAGTCCTTGACTGTTTTTTCAGCTTGACTATTGTTGGGATATATAAAAGCTACTGACTTGTAAGTATAGATTTTGTATCCTGAGACACTGCTGTATTCCTTGATAACTTCTGAGTTTTGAAGTTGAGTCCCTGCGATTTTCCAGGTATAGGATCATATCATCAGTGAAGAGTGAGAGTTTGATCTCTTCTGACCCTATTTGGATACCCTTGATTGCCTTCTCTTGCCTGATTGTGATGGCTAAGACTGACATTACTCTGTTGAATAGCGGTGCAGACAGTGGGCGTCCTTGCCTCATTCCTGATCTAAGTGGAAATGTTTGTTTTTTTTTTCAATTTTACCCCATTCAATATGATATTGGCTGTGGGTTTGCTGTAAATGGCAGCTATCTATTTAAGAAATCTCCCTTCTGTGCCTATTTTCTTAAGGGTTCTGATCATGAAAGGTTGGTGGATATTATCAAAGGCTTTTCCTGCATTAATTGAAAGAATCATATGGTCTTTGTTTTTTTATTATATTGATGTGATATGTTATATTTATAGTTTTGCATATGTTGAACCAACCCTGTAACTCTGGAATACAACCACCTTGATCATGGTATATAATTTTTTTGATGAGTTGTTGAATTCTGTTTGCTAAGATCTTATTGAATATTTTTGCACCAATATTCATTAATGATATTGGTTTACAATTTTCTTTTTTTTGTTGTATCCTTCACCGGTTTGAGTATCAGGATGATATTTGCTTCATAGATTGTGTTGGGAAATATTCCTTCTTTTTCTATGCTTTGGAAAAGGTTTTATAATATAGGTACTAGTTGTTCTTGAAAGGTTTGATAGAATTCAGATGTGAAGCCATCTGGTCCTGGATGTTTCTCTTTTTGGGAGATTTCATATTGTTGATGCTATTTCAGTGATTGATATAGGTCTATTCAAGAGTTCTAATTCTTTCTGTTTGAGTCTAAGAATGTGGCATGCTTCCATATATTAGTCCATTTCCATCAGATTTTCATATTTCTGGGAGTAGAGATTTTTGTAGTAATCTTTTTTGTATTTCTGAAGTGTCTGTTGTCATTTCTACTTTACTTTTCTATTTCTGGTTAGGTTGTGCAAAGATTTATCAATTTTGTTAATCTTTTCAGAAAACAAGCTTTTTGTTTTGTTGATCTTCTGAATGATTCTTTTGTTTTCAATTTAATTTAATTCTTCCCTAATTTTGTTTTTTTCTTTCCTTCTGCTGGGTTGGAATGTTCTTCCTTTTCCAGTTGATTGAACTGATCTAGTAAGTTGTTGGCTTCCTCTTTTTCTGTTTTGAAAGCTGCCAATGCTATAAATTTTTCTCTTAGGACTACTTTTGCAGTATCCCACAGGTTTTGATAATTTGTATCTTCATTATCATTTTCTTCCAAAAATTTGATGATTTCCTTCTTAATATCATCTTTCACCCAGCTAACATTGAGCCTAAGATTATTTAGTTTCCATGACTTTGAGTGTGAGGATTCCCATTGCTGTTGAGTTCAACTTTTATTCCATAGTAGTCCGAGAAGATACAAGGAATTATTTCTATACTTTTAACTTTGCTGAGGTTAGACTTCTGTCCTATGATATGATCTATTTTGGAGGATGACCCGTGGGTTGATGAGAAGAATGTATATTCAGTTTTATTAGGGTGATATGTTCTGGAGAGGTCTGTAAAGTCCATTTGTTCTAGGGTCAGGTTTAAGTCTAATATTTCTTTGTTTGATTTCTTCTCGGAGGATCTATCCCAAACTGTCAAAAAGGTATTAAAATCTCCAACTATTAAAATGCAGGAAGATATCAAGTTTTTCATATCAATTAGGGTCTGCTTTATGAATTGAGGAGCATTCTGGTAGGGTACATAAATGTTAATTATTAAAATCTCTTCATGTTGGGTATTTCCCTTCATAAGTATGTAGTGACCTTCCTTATCTTTCTTTATTTTGTTGTTTTAAAGCCAATCATATCTACTACTAAAATTGTAACCCCTGCTTTTTTCTGGTTTCCATTTGCCTGTATTATACAACTCCATCCCTTTACCCTGAATCTATTTTTATCCTTTAAGGTAAGGTGAGATTCTTGTGTACAACAGATATCTGGTCAGAGTTTATGCATCCAGTTTGCCAGCCTGTCCCTCTTTAAAGGACAATTTAAACTATTCACATTAGTGGAGAGAATTGATAAGCCAGGTTGTGTTTTGGGTGTCATGATTTTCGAATGTCCAGTGCACATTTTTAATTCTTTCACCACTGTGGAAGTTGAGTTTTGTTCAAATAATTCTGGGTGAGTTTACTTTGTAGGTAGAGCATTGTGCTGGTCATTGTGGAGGATGGGTCTGAGAATATCTTGGAGAGCTGGTTTAGTTATGGCAAATTTCTTCAACAAGCCTATGTCATTAAAGTATTTGATTTCTCCATCACAAATGAAACTCAGTTTAGCTGGATACAGGAACCTGGGCTGAAAGTTGTTTTGGTTTAAGAGACTGAAGTTTGATGACCATCTTCTTCTAGCTTGAAATTTTTCACCTGAGAGATCTTACTGAAGTTTGATGACCATCTTCTTCTAGCTTGAAATGTTTCACCTGAGAGATCTTTAGTCATTCTGATACTTCTCCCTTTGTAGGTGATGCTTTTCTTACGCCTGGCTGCTTGCAGAATTTTCTTCTTTTTCTTAGCTTTGGCAAAGTGTCTGGGAGAAGCTTTATTTGCATTGAGTCTTGCTGTGGTTCTAAAACTGCCTGCTATCTGAAGTTCTGTATCTCTTGCAATGCTTGGGAGAGTATCCTCCAAAATCTCTTGGAGAAGAGCATTTGTACCTTTAGGGCTATCCTTTTCTCCTTTGGGAATTCCTATAGGATGAATGTTTGATCTTTTGGAGTGATCCCCCAACTCTCTCAGGGAATGATTAGTGTTTATTCTCCATTTTTCTGCCCTTTTTAGTGTTTAGGAACGCTCAAAGGCTTTGTCTTCATTTTCAAGATACTTTCTTCTGCCTGGTCAACTCTATTACTGAGGGATTCTACTCAGTATTTTGTAGTTCCTCAACTAACTTTTTCATTTCTTTGAGCTCTGCTATTCCTTTTCTCATTATGTCCTTATCTTTGGTGACTTAGGCTTTGAATTCATTAATTTCTTGAGACAACTTTAGAACTACTCTTTGGAATTTAATTTCTTCCATTCTATTTATCTTACTTGCAATCCATATTCTGAATTTGACTTCTGACATTGCTGCCATTTGTCTATGCATGGCATCTTCAGTTGTATCTTCTTTGTTATTTTTCGGGGGGAAGGGGGTTGATCTACTCTGGTTAATCATGTTGCCAGAGTTCTTCTTTTGGGTCTGCACCATGTTTATTTTCTGCCATTTAGTTATTAGAACTGCCAGGGTGAGATTGAATTAGGGTTCGGAGATAGAGATAGCCCCTTACCAATGCACTAGGCTTTGTAATTGTGGCTTATCTCCTACAACCTTACAAAGGCCTCTTTCAGAGTTTTGGTGGGAGACTCTGAAGACCTACATGGTGAGATAATGCAAGCTAGCTCTGTTTTGATATAGGCTAAACTCTCCCCTATCCTAAGAAGCCACAATATTAGGTTTAAATCTTGAATGTGAAGAGATACAAACAGCTATGGCACCCAGTCCCCACCCTTCAGTTCTTTTCTGCTACAGAACTTTGAAGGTCAACCTCAGTATGTCCCCAGTGAACAGCCCCAGACATAGGTTCCAATTAAATTGTCTCAGGCAGTGCAAACACTGCTCAACAGAGAGGAGTTCAAGGGTTTCCCATAGCACAATTGGAGCCAGGAATCCACACCCCTGACCACCAGACTCAGTCTATACTATTGTCCATTTCTCTGCTCACAGGCCCAGTTGTAGCTAGGGGTCATGCCCCAGCCCACCAGTCTCAGTCCAGAACCAGCTAGACTAAGCTCACCAGATCTGTTGGACTCAGGGGACCACACCCCTGCCTACCAGGCTCAGTCCACTGCCTGGCAAACCTCTGTTCCCAGGCTCTGTTAGAGTCAGGGCATTCCACCCAGAGGTCTCAGTCTTCACCTGGTAAGCATCTGCTCACCAGCTCCCCTGGAGACAAGGAACCATGCCCTAGCCCTCAGGTTTTGGTTCACACCCAGCAAGCCACTGCTTGAGGGTTCTGTTGGAATCAGGGGACCACGCCCTTGCTCTCAGGTCTCAATTCACACCTAGCAAGCCTCTGCTCATAGGCCCAGCAGGGGCTGGGGACCAGACATGTCTGCTGAACTCAGTCCACATGGGACAGCCAATCTCCCGCTGTGGGTGCTGACAGAGCTGCTGGTTCTGCATCCCATCCCACCAGACACAGCCAAAACTGAGGGTCAATACCACCACTAGCCAGGAATAGTCATGATCAGGGGACTGTTCCTCCTCCCACCAAGTGTCCCTTTCTTCCCACACTCTTTCTTCCCTATTAGTCACAGATTCTGTCCTGATGGTTGGTAGCCCACACTATGCCCAGATCTCTCAGGACAAGACCAAACACTCTGTGTTCTGCAGAGGGCAGAACTTCAGACTGTCATGCAAGGGGGAAGGGCAGACTGGAAGTTGGGACTTGTAGGGGAAAAGATCTGTTCAATTTTATGCCTGGTGGGGTGGTGTCTAGGTTCATAAGTGGGACCTCCCTGGAGAAAGAGATTAGGAGTTTACCAGCTCTCTCCAGGGAGGTAAAATGAGAGGTCTTTGTTCCCTGCTCATTCACAGATAACCTGCAGCAGGCCTCCTGATTAGGGGTGGGGTCTCTTGTCCTCTAGTCAATAAGCTTTGTACCTGAAAATTTTTTTTCTTTTTCTTTTTTTTTTTTTTTTTTTTGCTGTTTTGGTGAGGGCTGGGTTTTAACCCACCAACACCAGTATATAGGGCCGGTGCCCTACTCCTTTTACCCACAGGCACCACCCTGAAATTGGTTTTCTTGAATGCTCTTCTTTGGAGTTACAGTTTGCTGAACTTATTTCTTGGCTTATCTCCCCACCTTTGGCTTCATAGAATCCAAGTCCATCCAGTTTTTCTTCCTCTGCTCAGGAGCCTCTGCCGAGAGTTGCTACCAGTTGGCCATCTTCCTTAATTTTCAAGAATCTAATAATTTTAAAATCAATTTTTCTTGATTCATTGTAATTTCTTGTATAAACCAATAGATTCATATTAACAAATGTTTAAGGAAATAAGAATGTGAAAGTGGAAATTTAAGGTTATGAATTGCTTCTGTATCATACTTCTGCTATAGACATTCAAGTTTCTATATGATGGAAAGACATTTTATGTTCCCAAACCACATAATTTTGGAACATAAAATTTCCCCAGTGCCAAAGGGGGAAAAAAGGTTATCCAAACACAATTCAAAACCTCCTGTATTAGAAATTTTTATGTGGTTTAATTATGGAAAATGTAGAATCCAAAACTTCCTGCAGAACTGCGACTCTATGTAATCCTTTCCAGCAGACCTCAAAAAATGCCTAAGTGGTATTCCAGATCCCTGGTGCTCAGAATTTTCTTAGTAAAATCCATGATGTTTACCTACCCTTTTCAATTCCAAAATGATGGATGGGAATAAGGTAAGGTGCCCTAATTGGGAATTGTATGATATTTTATTTACTTTTATTGAGTAAATTGCTTACCATTTTTTGTCACCAACAGTAGGCCAGAATTACTTTCGGAAATTAGTTCTTAACTTTCACAAACTTATGCTCTTTAACTTATGTTCATAATGTCATATACTATATATATAAGGCCTGATACATTTTTCTGCATCACTTAACAATAATAGATCCTTCCAAGTTTCAAACTAATCATGGATTGCAGAGCTAAAAAAGTAGGCCTTCATTAGATTTTAAAATCACTATATACTTCTTGATTTCCTCATTACTTCCAGTTGCTGTCACATTCTTATGGAAAGATTCCACACAAAGATTGCTGGTTGCCACATTTTATTCTATTCTTCCAGGATAATCTCCTCTCATCATTAGGGAAATCCTTGTGTCTGTCAAGTACACATTTACACAATAATATAGACAGGGACATTCAGCAATGACTCTTACAATGGTTAATTATATCGAAAAACTTGATTGGGTTAAAGGATACCCAGATGGCTCATGAAACATCATTATTGGGTATATCTCTGAGAGTGTTTTAAGAAAAGATTGTCATTTCAATAGGTAGACTGAGTATAGAAGATCCACCCTTACCAGTGTAGTCACATATCATCCAATTCATTTAGGTAAAAGGGCAGAAAGAGGACAAATTCTCTCTCTTATTACTTGAGTTGGAACATTTACCTTCTGCCCTTGAAGCACAGGTTCATCTGGTCAACTTCATCCATCTCTAGTTCTCAATCCTTCAGACACAGACCAGAAGTTATACCATCAGCTTCTTTAGTTATCAGGCCTCTGGACTCAGACTGTGTGGCTCATTATTTGATTGTACTTTTTCTTTATAATTGAGCCATGTTTTGTTTCCTGTTATAATTCTTCAAGGAAATTCTTGAGGATATTGATCTCAAGTGTTTAAAATTTCAATTAAAAGCTTTGCTCTTGTCTACAGCTGTCCCTGTTATAAAGTTTTGGAAACTTTCCTCAACCTTTATTTTTCCATAAGAATCGTGTAAGCTGAACCATTTGAGATATCTGTGGTGTTAGGTATTATTAGTGTTGTTAATCTTTGTCCTTCTTTTAGGGGATGGACAAGATCAAAATTTGATGTCAATGTTTTTCCACAACAGCCCCCCATCATCTTCAAAATCATCTCATTTCTTCTTAAGATGAATTCTTCATTTGTAAACTGTGTATGTCTTTGAGGCATTGCCCTATGAAGTTTTCATAAAGCATCAATGATTGTACAGTTCTTCCATCCCAAGTGCACAAATTTGATGTCTGTTCTTCTTTCAATTTTAGCAGAATTTATGTCTCTCTGATAGTACTATTTACAAACTAATGTCTTGCTTTATTAGTACTTCAAACTAGATCCTCATGCATGATATAACAAATTAGTATGAGTTTTATGAATACTTATTGTGTGTGTATCTGTGCATAGACAGATGCAAAAGAGCTAAACATATAATTTTTAATGTACATACAGGTAATATGGGTATATTTTTATGGTGATCCCTAAACAACTATCAAACTATCCCCTATAAAGGCAATCTGATTCCATTTCCATCTCCTGCACAATGTTTGCACACAGCCTGCCTTATAGAAATAAATAAAAAATATCTATGACACTATTGTGTTTCTCATTCACAACCTTACAACAGAATTATTTGTTCAAAAGTAACATGTTTCTTTTTTATAGTCTTCGGTGTCCTGGTTGCAGAAGTATTGTGCTTAAAATGTAATTATAAAGGGATTTTTTCCCTGTAAGAATGGATAAAAATTTAAAACACCTCCTGAATAAATGTTTACTATCTTAGCAAAGTAATGTTTTACTACATCAAATATATAATTTTATTTTGGAGTTCAAAGATGTAGCAATTTTCTGAATAGATGCTATTAAAATGAAATATTGTTTATCTCTGTGCTGTATTATCATTATGGATGCAAAGATACAAAGGAAAGTTAATACTGAAACAAGAAGTAGAACAATGTTAAGTGAATTATATTGGAGCATAATACAAAGAGAAAACTTAAAAGTTTGTGATGTTTTAATAACTATAGAGAAAGTATTCAGATAAATTTTAATAACAAATAGACTTGCACAAAAAATTGAATGCAGCACAAAAGGACTGAAAGTAGGTATATTTTAAACTAATAGAAGAGATTGTATTTTTTGTGTGTGTCTCTGTATGTTTGCTTCATTGTTAATGATTCAGAGCTATTGAAAGTAGCCAACAAAGAATCACAATTTATTTACAATTATTTAAGGTAAGTTGAAAGCATTAGGAAAATTTGCCCTTTAAATACATAAGATTAAAATCATTCAATTAATTCTACTCATTATTTATATTATTGTCATATTCAAATATCTTTTTTTAAAATTTCAGCTCCATACTCGAGATAGGTGGGTAAAAGTAGACTGTACAAGACATTTGTTTTTATTTGTCATTTGAAAGTAAAGCAAAATATTAAGTATTCAGCTCCCTACAAGACCATAAATATAATATGAGTAAAAGTTTATTCACCCCTTGACAGATTATACAATTATATTTTACTACACTGGAAGCAGTGTTAAGCTTACAATTTATGGACAGCTGGATTTATGCATGACAGACATTCCTTAACCACAAAACTTCTCTTATGGAAATATGAAAGAATTGGGAAAATGATTGAATTACAATGTGTGAAGTTCTTACCTAGGGTTAAGATTCTATTACTTTCCACTACATATTTATATTGTATGAATAATTACTGTGAAATGTATATAACTATGATTTATCAGGTAATAGCACAAAATAAATACCTCCAATATTATGACAAAACTTTTTATTTTAATGTATACCTTATATTTCACTATTATACTCACAATTCAGTGTAGTTAAAATTTTTTAATTTAAAATTTAACAAATTTTATTATGAATGCACAGACAATAAATTTAACAAAATAAATATAAAGTGATTACTAAACTATTCATAACTTACAAGTTATGCTTTATTATATAATACCCCTACAAGAAGATTAGAAAATGGAAATAAAAGTTTCTGCATAGCAAAAGAAATACTTAACAGAATAAAGAGATAACCTAAAAAATGGAAGAATTTTCACATGTTATTGTATACACATTCATGAAATATGACAAATATCCAGAATCTATAAAACACTCAAATCAGAAAGAAAAAAAAAATCCCATCAAAATGGGCAAAATGCATGAGTAGAATCTTCTCAAAAAATAGACAAATGGCCCACAAATATATTAAAAAATGCTCAAGATCTCTAATTATCAGGAAAATTTAAATTAAAACCACAGTGAGTAACACCTTACGTTTGTCAGACTAAGCACTATTAAAAAGTCACAAAATGCCAGTCATGAAGGCTCATGTCTGTAATCTCAACACTTAGGGAGGTCAAAGCAGAAGAATTGCTTGGGGTCAGGATTTTGAGAACAGACTGAGAAAAAAATGATACTCTGTCTATGTAAAAAAAATAAAATAATGATAATAATAATAATAAACTGTGTGTAGTGGCACACAACTGTAATTCTGGCATTTCAGGAGGCTGAATAATGAGAATCTTTTGAACCTAGGGTTTGAGATTGCAATGAGCTATGAAGGCATCACTTGCTTTTAGCCCTGTCGCGGAACAAAACTCTGTCTCAAACACAGAAACAAAAAATCCAAAAACAAGAGATTTTGGCACAGTTAGAGTGAAAAGGAAATTGTTTTTTAAAATGCAAACTTTACAACTGCACAGAAAATGGTATGGAGCTTCCTACAAGGTCTAAAAGTAGACCTATCATTTAATCCAGCAGTCCCACCACCCAAATAAAGTCACTTTATAAGAAAGTCACCTACCCTGGAATATTTATCACAGGACAATTCACAGTAGCAAAGATATGTTGTCAACTGAAGTGTCCATCAACTGATGAGTGGATAAGGAATACACGCGCACACACGCACACACACAAACATACATGTGCGCACCCACTCCCCCCTCCCGCCACACACATACATAGCATGGAATACTATTCAGCAAAAAATGGGAATAAAACAATGTACTTTGCAGCAACTTACATGGAACTGGAGACTATTTTATTTTACCTACCTCCTTGACGTCCAACTAGTTTTTTCCTAACTGGCAATAATGGACCTGATCTGCCTTCCTTCCTGACTTTTTGCTGTTTATTCCCTTGGTACATACTCTTTTTGTTTTCCAGAAAATGTTATGCATCATTACATGTTTCCTTTAATACCGATATTTTAGATCTTCCTCTTGTAGAATTTCATGAGACTAGTAGTTACTTTGATCACTCTGCTAATAGCTTTGTACTTTCACTTGATATAAAACCACATACACATACACAAACTCAGTGGAATACATAAGAATAGCTAATAGTAAGGAAATTATTATTATTGTTATTATTTTTTAATCAAGACAGTGGTCTCACTCTTGCTCAGGTGGGTCTTGAACTCCTGAGGTCAAACAATCCACCAGCGTCTGCTTCCCAGAGTGTTAGGATTACAGACATGAGCCATTGCGCCTGACCCAGAAACTATTATCATAAGAATGTTTTCATATAGTAAACGAGAAAATACCATGAATGGTATGTCAATCAGGTTGATAAAATATCTCAGATTGCATGTGAAGCCCCCACACTGTACCCCATGGTTGAACTAATGTACACAACTATGATTCAATAAAAAA
>CAUYON010120456.1:0-30719 GCA_963573935.1 Arctocebus calabarensis
ATCCTCTCCTCCCTGGGAGAGGCATTGGAGGCTTCTTTTTTTTTTGAGACAGAGCCTCAAGCTGTCACCCTGGATAGAGTGCCGTGGCATCAGAGCTCACAGCAACCTCCAATTCCTGGGCTCAAGCGAGTCTCCTGCCTCCGCCTCCCAAGTAGCTGGGACTACAGGCGCCCGCCACAACGCCCGGCCATTTTCTGGTTGCAGCCGTCATTGTTGTTTGGCCCCCCAGGCTGGATTCGAACCCGCCAGCTCAGGTGTACGTGGCTGGCGCCTTAGCCCGCTGAGCCACAGGCACCGAGCCACATAGGAGGCTTTTTGTTTTGGGAATTAAGTTCTTGTCACTTTGGGTTATAAGTTGAGGAACATTCTCCAAATCAGTTCAGAACTCACCCAAAATAAGAATTATTTCTCCTTTTTCCAAGTTTTGTTTTGTTTTGTATTTTGCACTTTTCTCCCAACTTCTTTTTCTCCCCCCGTATACAGGACATCAGGTTTTCAGGCAGTGTTTACGTGACTCCGGAGGTAAACTTGCCTTCAGCACCCTGTGCCTCTGCTTCCTGGGCCTCCCGCAGAGATTGGGAGGGTGCTCAGGCCATGGCCGAGTGACACCTCGGAGAGCTGTGTCTTTGGTGGTTGTGGGCCTACAGCTGCATGGCCCGGTGTGTGTGTTGTGTATCTCTCACCAGGGACTGGCATCTTTCACTGGCATCAAAAGACTGACCCACTTTCAATAACAACCTTTGTGTAGCAGACAAGGCCTTTGTTTGGTTTGTATAGCGAGTCTGAAAGAGTCTCCGGTTCAGCCAGGCTTAGTCTTAGCAGGTGGGAAGGCAGTTTCGGTTCTCCAGCGAAATCTCACCTTCTTTCTTTCTGGAAAATTTCCAGGCTCCCATCTGGAAGCATCTCCTCTGAGGTCCTGGTTCGTCCCTTTCTGGCTTTAGTGGGATGGACCATGGCCTGCCCAGCAGCTAGCATCGAGGTCTGAACAATTCTCACTGCCTATTTTGCAGTCGAGATTCCTCATTCCCTCTGTGAACACCTCAGCTGGCCCTGGCCACTTCCCTGGTGGGAGATCGCAGACCCTCATCCTGGCCGCCCCTCCCTCCTCAGGCGTAACTCTGGCACTTTCCCATTTTCTACCAAAGCTCGGCAGGACAGTACCAGATGCCTCGAGGTCCCCTGGGTGCCGTCTTTCTTCTGCTCATCCATATTCTAGAGCCCCATGGTTGGAGGCAGCTACCCCTATTCTAGAGCCCCATGGGCTCCTGCTAGTTGGAGGCAGCTACCCTGCAGGACACCAACTCCTTTCCTTGCCTTCTGGTCCTTTGGCACAAACAACCCTAAATGATAGCCACAGCTTACAGCCCAACGGACCCCTTTTTGTGTCCCCTGGTAGAAATGTCCCCCCATGGGGACCAGGCCTCTAGACCTTCAAAGCCCAGTGTGGATGAGATGAGAAGTCCAAATGGGTCCCTGGAAAGGAAGGTCAGGGGCTAATCCTGCTTCTACCCCTTGGTTCCCAGACCAGTGGATTTCATCTGCTGGAGACAGTGACTTGTGGTTGTCCTTGTCTTGGGATATGCTCTTACCCCGCGGAGCCTGCAGGTGACCCACTCCATCGCTCACTGTGGAGACTTCTGAATGGGGTGGCACATCATAGACCTAGTGGATCCCATGGTCATGTGCCCAACGCCCATCTCTTCTGCTAAGAAGTGAGTGTTTTGGTCTAAAGCAATGTGAAGTGGTGTCCCGTATCTGTAGATCAAACATTCTATAAACCTCCAGATAGCGTCCACAAGGGCAGGAAAGACAAACCTGTATCTGGAATATGTCCTGGGGCCAGTGATAAAGCATTGCCCCCCTTAGGATGGGAGAAGTCCAACGTGATCAAGTTTCACCCAGTGGCCAGGTAGGCTCCTGGGACATGGCTCCACACTGGGAGCTCAGCTTTGCTCTGTTGTTCTAGTAGATCAGCCTTGGTGAGGAGGAGCCCAGGCCATCCTGCAGGGTAGTTGCCTCCAACCAGCAGGAGCCACTGCTATCCGCTGACTGGCCAGTGACAGAGCTAGGCTGATTTCAACTGGTCAAATCACTGGCCTACTTGGCCATTAGTGCCTCTTCCGTGGGGTGCTCTCTGGTGATGCTAGCGTGGGATACAAACACCTTCACACTCGCCCATCCTAGGGGTCTATTTGCACGCACGACTCTCCTACTTAAAACTTCTGCCACCAACCTTTGAATTTCCCAGGCCCAGACCAGTAGTGCAAGTCTTTTGCCACTGTCTGTGGGTCTGAATATATTCTTACCTCTAACTACTTCTCTTCAACACAAAACAGACAGCCAAGTGTGTGCCTAAGTGTGGTGGGCAGAACAAAGGCCTTCTCAAAGGTGTCCATGTCCTCAACCCCAGAGCCCATGAATATATTATGGTACATGGCAAAAGGGACTTTGCACATTGTCAACACATTAACACATTGAAGATTTTTTTTTTTTTTTGAGACAGTCTCACTATGTCGACCTCAGTAGAGTGCTGTGGCATCACAGCTCACAGGATCCTCAAATTCCTGGGCTTAAGTGATTCTCTTGCCTCAGCCTCCCAAGTAGCTGGAACTTATAAATTGAAAGTTTTGATCCCAGCACTTTGGGAGGTTGAAGTGAAAGGATTGTTTGAGATCAGCAGTTTAAGATGAGCCTGGGCAACATACTGAGACCTCTGTCTCTACAAAAATAAAGTACCCAGGTGTGGTATTGCAAGCACGTAGGCCCAGCTACTTGGGAGCTTGACTTAGGAGGATCACGTGAGCCCAGGAGTTCAAGGCTACAGTATGCACTGTACTCCAGCCTGGGCAACAGGGCAAGACTATGTTTCTAAAGAAATAAAAAATTAAAATAAATAAATAAATAGAGGATCTTTAGATAGGAAGATCACCCTGGGTTGTTTGGGTGGCCCAATGTAACCAGAAATGTCCTTACAAGTGAAAGAGGGAGGCAGAATGCCCAGAGTCGGGGAAGCAGATACGATGCTGGAAGCAGATGTCGAAATGATGTGATTGCTAGAAAGGACCCCAGAGGCAGGGGACATAGGCGGTTTGTACAATCAGGAAAAGGCAAGCAAAGAGATTCTCCTCTGGAATCTCCAGAAGGAACACAGCCCTGACAACACCACGACTTTAGCCCAGTGAGACCCGTTTTAGACTTCTAACTGTGAGAATTATAACTTATTAAATTTGTGTCATTTTAACTTCCTAAGTTTACAGATATTTGTTTCAGCAGAGGCTGGGAGAGGCCTCCTCTCACCAGCACCGGTGGCAGACCCCTAAGAGAGGTAGTCGTGCCACACTTGTTTCCAGGCACGGGTTCAGCCCACACTGAGCCCGCACATCCATGAACCAAGCTCGGCCCATTTCCTTCTCCATCAGCTGTTCATAAGTGACACCTCCCTACTCAGTCCCAGGGAAGGGAGCCACAGGCCGTGGTGTAATGGGGGTGGATGATAGGAGGGCTGGTGCGGTTTGCTTATGGCTCTGTCCCTGCTCATGCCTGGTCCTGGATGTGCCCCTAACATCTCGTACTGGATTCTGTTGGGTATTCCCAGTCTATGACTTGGAGGGACTGGTGGAACCCAGCTCTAGATGGGCAGCTCTAAGGGCATCATTGTCACGCAGTGTCTTGTGATCAGGCCCTCCCACTCGGCTAGGGTGCAGAGGCAGGCCACAGCCATTTTCCTTAGCTGGAAACACCATGGCCTTGCTCCAGAACCCTAGGGATCTATTTTGTGATTCTCCTACTGGGACCTGCCATAAAGTTACTAGAAACTTAGTGGTTCAAAGCATCGTGGCACCTTTCCCCATCATAGATACCTCTAGAACCATAGAGCCTTCCAGATCACATGGCCTAAGTGGTTGGGTTGTTAGCGCCATGGCTTGCACCTGCCACCGAGGTCTTCCTTGCTCTGGCCTCACTCAGAGCTGGCAGCCTTCACACCACCTGGCAGCTGTGACAGAGAAGTATTCCCATGTGTGGCTCTTGCTGCCTCCAGAACCCAAACAGGCTACCAAAAGCCATCGTAGTAAATTGGTAGGAAGGGCATTTAGTGGAAGGAAGTACAAACTGCAGGTCTCAGCCTTTGATTTGGAGATATCTGTCATGACCTAAACCACTGGACCCCTAAAAACTTCATTGATGCAAAAGCCCTCAAATCTTTCTTTCTTTCTTTCTTTCTTTTTTTTTTTTAAATAGAGCCTCAAGCTGTCACCCTCAGTAGAGTGTTGTGGCGTCCCAGCTCACAGAAACCTCAAACTCTCCGGCTTAAGCGATTCTCTTGCCTCAGCCTCCCAAGTAGCTGGGACTACAGGTGCCTGCCACAACGCCGAGTTATTTTTTGGTTGTAGTTGTCATTGTTGTTTGGCAGGCCCAGGTTGGATTCGAACCCGCCAGCTCTGGTGTATGTGGCTGGCATCCTAGCTTCTTAAGCTACGGGCGCCGAGCCAGCCCTCAAATCTTCATATGGTTTCTCTCCCCCTCTCAGCAACACATGTACCTCACCAAGGCCACTGATAGTCTTCCCCTTTAAACTGTGCACCCAGTTGAATTAATATGATACCAGACCATTGGGCCAGTATGGCTCTGTGCAGTGTTCCTTTCATCTGGACTATGTTAAAGTAGAGGGAGGAATTAGCATAGCTCTGGGGCAGGATCACTGGTGCCATTACCCTTCCAAATGAATGTGAACTGCCCGTGATGCCCTTCTTTGGGAAATGAGTATGTTGGCTTCATGCTGTGATCTGCTCAAGCAAAGCTACCATGATTGATGCTACCACTTACTGTGGTTCGCAGTGATCTACTATTAATTTTCAGGATCTACTTGGTTTTTGTAGGGGTTTGACTGACTAATTAAGTGGCTAGATGATGGGGGAAAGTTTACCTGCATTCTTCAGGCTTTAAGACTGGGCTATAGTCCACCCATAATTGCTGTCATTGTCTCCAGCCTGCAATAGTTCTTCTTCTTTACTATGTTGGCAGTGTCAGGGACCCCCATTCAGCTCTCCCCACGACTACAGCCCTTACTCCACAGTCCAAGGTATCTGGCCAACTTAGGGTCACCCCACCTGCCAAACATCCATTTCAATTATGTATTTGAGGACTTGAAAAATGACCACTGGGTGGCAGATCCATGTGCCCAGTGGACCTTTCAAAATCTAAATGTTGGCCCAGACTCTCTTCATCACCTGACCTCATCTGCCTCTCTCTAACAGGGCTTGAGAAGATGTTTTGTATTCCCTGGTTTCTGTGTTAAACAGTTCTTGAAATGTTTGGATACTTCCCCTCTCTTTTAGCAGTTACCCGGATAAGTGATCTGAGGTCCCTTTGTGGAAGGACTAGGAGGATTTTTTTTTTGTTTTGGTAGGTTTTATTTTTTTTATTTATTTATTTTTTTTTATTGAGACAGAGCCTCAAGCTGTCACCCTGGATAGAGTACTACGGCATCACAGCTCACAGCAACCTCCAATTCCTGGGCTCAAGCGAGTCTCCTGCCTCCTCCTCCCAAGTAGCTGGGACCACAGGCGCCCACCACAACGCCCGGCCGTTTTTTGGTTGCAGCCGTCATTGTTGTTTTGTTTGGCGGGCCCAGGGGCTGGATTCGAATCCTCCAGTTCTGGTATATGTGGCTGGTGCCTTAGCCCGCTGAGCCACAGGCGCCGCGCTGGACTAGGAGGATTTTGACTGGGATTCTCAAGAGCCTGGCCCTTCCTTCAGTCACTGGGCTTCAGGTCTGAGAGTGGGTGAGAGAGCATGCCGGCGTGTTGGGGCAGCTACTTGGTGAGCCTCCTGCGCACCCATCTTCGGTTTTTTTGAGTTGAATGAATCAAGCAGTCCCCTTACTGACTGCACATCCATTTGGCCCCTACAGCTCTATTAACCGTCTCCTTAGCTCTCTGCACATCAGGTCTTCCTGGCTCCTAGGCTGATTTTGCCACTCTTTACCATAATTGTACTTGTTCTGCTTCTGGTCTTGAGGCACCACTGGTCAGCCTCTCTGATTTTGGCGGCACATCATCCCCGTCATTATCAGGGAGCCCAGGCCTGTAGCAGCATCTCCTGCCATGAGCCCTGGCCTGCAGAGGAAAGCCACCACCGAGCTGCTCAGCAACGTGGATAAGCTTCTCATCAGCTTATTACTTTGGTAAAAGAAGTGCCCTCTGGGTCCTCCAGTGGGATGTGGTCAGCTGGCAGGTTTAGCCTGACATAATGTCTCCAGTCTGGCAGGCCCACTTTCCCTGACCTTCTTCCATGGCAGGGCTGCAGCCCTTTCATATAGTGAAGGCCATGGTTTTTTGCAGGCTTCCCAGAGCCCCTCTAATGGCACGTGAGCTCTGTCTCCTTGGGTCCTGGCCTGGATCAGGGATTGTCTTCCCATGCTGATCAATTCTCTCTTCTCCAGCTTTATGATACAGTCCTGTGTGCGCTTCCCTGGGTTCTGCTGGTCTGTGCCAGGTACATCCTACAGCTCCTTTGCAGAGCAATCCCTTTCTTTCTTAGCAGGACAGCATGTCCCAAACAGGTTACGGTGTGACTTGACTCTCATCTGTAAGTGTCAGGAGGTACTTATTAGGGTCTTGAAAGAAGCATGTGTTGTCTTGTAAGATGGAGGCCTCTATATAGTCTTTGGAAAAGGGATAAGGGCTAGTGTAAGTTTTTATTCACTTTTTTTTGAAATAGAATCTCAAGCTGTCACCCTTGGTAGAGTGCCGTGGCGTCACAGCTCATAGCAACTTCCAACACCTGGGCTTAAGCGATTCTCTTGTCTCAGCCTCCCAAGTAGCTGAGATTATAGGTGCCCACCACAACGCCTGGCTATTTTGTTTGTTTGTTTGTAATTATCATTGTTGTTTGGCAGGCCTGGACTGGATTCAAACCTACTAGCTCTGGTGTATGTGGCTGGTGCCTTAGTCGCTTGAGCTACAGGCGCCGAGCCTTAATGCACTTTTAAATTAAAAATTTTTGTTATTATTTTTTGAAGATAAGATCTCCTGTCACCTAGGGTAAAGTGTACGTGTCATCATAGCTCTCAGCAACCTCAAATTCCTTGGGCCAAAGGATCCTTCTGCCTCAGCTTCCTGAATAGCTGGGACTATACATATGTATGGCCACACCCAACTAATTTTTAATTTTTTGTAGAGACATAGTCTCTCTATGTTGTCCAGGCTGGTCTCAAACTCCTACGCTCAAACAATCTTCCAGCCTTGGCCTCTCAAAGTGCTGGGATTATAGGTGTGAGCCTCTATGCCTGGCCATATGTTTTTCATTTTTAGAGTTAGAGTTTTGCTCTGTCTTTAGTTCACTGCAGCCTGGAATTCCTGGGCTCAAGCCATCCTCCCACCGTAGCAGCTGGGATTTACAGGCCTGGCTCAAGAGTGGGCCTCTTTTTTTAGGTGGGTGATTCAGGGGAATATGGAAATTCCAGGTTTTGGAGTACATCAATCCAGATGTTCTCCTCCCAATCTCATGGTCCCTTTTGTCAATCAGGAGTCTGACCTTGCCTGTCTCCCCAGAGGTGAGCATTAAATCTTCTCTGGAGCTCCACTACCCTCATAATTGATTTTGAGTATGGTCCTTGGTGATTTCTGCTCTTTGGCTGCAAGGGACATTATGTGCTGCAAAGGATGTCCTCTGAGTCTCACCCCCAGACTTTCATGGCCTTTGTCCACCGTTTCTGTAACCCCAACAACCACCATCCGGTTCCACTGTTTTTTCAGATGGCTGAGACAGCGCCCCCTGCTGCCAGCCACTGATAAAAGTTCTCCGAGTTGTTCCAGGACTGCAAGTGGCATGGTGGGGGTGGGGGTGGCTTTCAGTTCTCCCTTTCACGCCAATCATGAGGGATTTGTGTTCAGCTGGTTAGTGGGGATCAGCTCCAAAATCTTAATTTAGCCTTCACTTCTTCAGACCTTTTTTTTTGGTGGTTTTTGGCTGGGGCTGGGTTTGAACCTGCCACCTCCAGCATATGGGGCCAGCGCCTTACTCCTTTGAGCCACAGGTGCTGCCCTTCAGACCTTTCTTGATAGCAGTTCTCTTTAGTAGAGTGCCCTGGGAAATTGGTTTTGTGCCCCAACTTAATCAGTTTTTGAATGTGGGCTGCCCCTCGGGAGCTGTAAGTGAGGTAGACCCCTTTGACTAAGTTCCCAGAGAGGAACTTGGCTGTGAGCCCCTGAAGACGGACACTCCTGGCAACTGGGGCAGAGTGCCTTGGTCCTGAGTGGGGCATCTGCGCGGCCCGCCACAGCGTCCCCCATGGTGGCCAAGGCACACTGGTTGAGAAGGCCCCTCTCCTTCAAGCACCCACACGTTCATTCCGCCAATATTCCTGAGTGCTCCTAGGAGACATCTGGAATCGAGCCCCTGCCTTCCCGGATCTTGCGTTCCATCGGGAAGAGATGCAGGAGAGGCAGTTACATACTCCTGTTTAAGCACCGGCCCAGAGGAAGCTCCACGGCATCATGGGAGCATCTGAGGAGGGCCCCAAGTGGCCCGTGGAAGACAACTGCTTCCAGGAGTGAGGGCTGGGATGTTTCAGGTAGGAGAATTCAGCGGACTGATCTTCAAGGTGCCAAGATCACACGATGGGGGAAAGGACACTCTCCTCAGTAAATGGGGTTGGCAGTCCTGGATACTCACGTGCAGAACCGTGAAATTGGGCCCTTATCTTAACCAACTCAAAATAGATTCAAGTCTTTTTTTTGAGACAGAGTCTCAAGCTGTCGCCTTGGGTAGAGTGCCATGGCATCACAGCTCACAGCAACCTAAAACTCTTGGGCTTAAGAGATTCTCTTGCCTCAGCCTCCCAAACTAGCGGGGACTATGGGCGCCCGCCACAACGCCTGGCTATTTTTTGTTGTTGTTTTTGTAGTTGTCATTGTTATTTTAGATGACCTGGGCTGGTTCGAACCTGCCAGCCTTGGTGTATGTGGCCAGCACCTTACCCACTGAGTATAGGCACTGCCAGATTCAAGTTTGTTTGTTTTTTTCAGTTTTTGGCCGGGGCTGGGTTTGAACCTGCCACCTCCGGCATATGGGGCCAGCGCCCTGCTCCCTTGAGCCACAGGCGCTGCCCCAGATTCAAGTTTTAATGTAAAACCACAAAAAGAAAATAGAAGAAAACAGGGAAAAGACCTTCTTGACACTGGTGTGGGCAATGACTCCAAAAGTGCAAGTTACAAAAGCACAAGTAGACAAACAGGATTACATCAAATTAAGAAGCTTTTACACAACAGGGGAAACAATAAACAGTGACGAGACAACCTACAGAATGGGAGAAAAATTTGCACACTATACATCTGACAAGGAATTAACATTGAGAATATGTAATGAACTTAAACCACTCAACAGCAAAAAAACAAATAAGCCAATTCAAAAATGGGCAAATGGGAGAGGTGGTTGGCGCCTGTAATCCTAGCACTCTGGGAGGCCAAGGTGGGTGGATTACTAGAGCTCATTAGTTCAAGACCAGCCTGAACAAGAGCAAGATCCCATTTCTACTAAAAACAGAAAAACTGAGGCAAGAGGATAGTTTGAGCCCAAGAGTTGGAGGTTGCTGTGAGCTATGACACCACAGCACTCTACCCAGGGCGACAGCTTGAGGCTCTGTCTCAAAAAAAAAAAAAAAAAGAAGTGGACATCCTATAGTTAGCCTTGATTCCCAATGCCCTTCTGTGTCCAAGGTCGGTGAGCCCATCCCCAGCTCTGCACAACTTTTGCCTCCCTCCCCACCAGCCCTCCTCCATCCTGACCCACATCCGGGCCCTAGCAGATGGGGCCTCAGGAGGCAGAGTCAAGTCAGCCTCCTGGGCCTTTGTCTCTGGGAATGTATGCCTCCTGGGGAGGGGAGGGAGGGCCTGGAAGGCGCTCTGCTGTGTGACACTCTCTCTCCTGGAGTGAGTCACCGCCCTGGTTAGCATTCATTCAGAAATGGCTATTTCAAAAGCGGCTCTTGCCAGTCTTTTACGTTTCAAACACTTTCTTTGTTGTGCTTTTCTATAGTAGTTTAATCAATTATCTTTTTTTTTTTTTTTTAATGAATGTTTCTCTTTTATGTTTCTATCTTTTATCTTTCTCCCTAGTGCTTTCATGACTGTGCAGCTGAGGGGTAATTTAGGCTGCAGGCCCCTCTCCCAGCCTGGAGCCTTCAGAACTACAGGCTCCACGAAGCCTCTGCACTGATCCTGCCTGAAGCCTACCCTCACCCCAGGAGCTCCGTGTTCCAGGTCTTTTTCCTGCAGTCAGCAATCCTTAGCTGCGTCTCCTCAGACCTCTTTCTGAGTGTTGAGGACTCAGGACATAGTGGCCTAGGGGAGAATCCATGTTTCCCGAAGGCGGCAATGTCCAAGGATTTGTGTCCACTCCATGGCCACCTCGTGAGTCAGGCTTTGGGTGGGGTTGGGTAACTCTGCTCCCTTGTCCCAGATCCTCCCGGAAACCCTGATAGTCAGGCGGATCTCCAGTGGCCTGTAGTTCCAGAGAGGGTGGTCAGGCTCTGTGCCTCCTTGGCCCATGTGGCCCTCTGTTCTCCACAGGCAGTGGGAAAAACAGGGATTATCTTCCCCCTTACGTGTCACTGGCTCAGGGTCTTTGGTAGAACCTAGGAGCCATAGGGCTCTCTGTGTCAGCGTTGCAGGAAGAGGAGGCCAATTGGAGAGAAAAGTACCCGAACACCGTGTTTAAAAGATGAAGGGCTCTGGCTCAGCACCCATAGCTCAGTGGTTAGGGCGCCAGCTACATGCACTAGGGCTGGTGGGTTCGAACCTGGCCAGGGCCTGCTAAACAACAAGAATAAAAAAAAATAGCCGGGCATTGTGGCGGGCACCTGTAGTCCCAGCTACTGGGAGGCTAAGGCAAAAGAATTGCTTAAGCCCAAGAGTTTGATTGAGGTTGCTGTGAGCTGTGATGCCACAGCACTCTACTAAGGGTGACATAGTGAGACTGTTTAAAAAAAATAAAACAAACCAAAAAAAGAGTAAGGGCTTTATTTCAGGCTGCAGAGCGATGGCCCAGAAGAATTCAAAACGGCCACACTCCCCAACGGGCTCAGTCCTCTTTTCATCCCCAGCGGACAAGTTCCGGCCCATGGGTACCTTTTTCATCGGTCAGTTTGCATCAAGCTGGAGAAGCTGGCTCCTCCGGCTTTTACAGAACACTGGTTTTGCAGAAGCGGAAGCAAACATTAGTTTCCAGGTCCCAGGAAATTAAATTTCTACCGATTCCTAAGAGCTGAGTCTCCATGGGGAGGACCTCGCAGGTATATCTTTGGGGTCTCCTTGAGAACACCTCTGTTCTCTTAGACCTTACTTTTTCTGTGTATCCTCTCTCATTCCTCCCTTTTAAGACTCCATATATGTTTTAATTTGAGGTCTCAATATCTGCTTGCTGCTGCAGGAGCCGGTAATGTTTCATATATAGAACAGTGTGATACAGTTTTTTTTTTTCTGATTGACATCTGTCCCGATTATCCAGCATATAGCCCTGACTGCCAGTGGGAGGAGACAGGGAATAATTAAGCTAACTCTGATGACGACTAGTAGTCCTTTTAGTAAGATTTTTAAATTCTCTAAGGGTTGAAAACCAGTCCCTCTACAGGTTTTGAGGGCTTTACCCAGTCCAAGTCTGTACTGGGACATGGTCAATGTCTAGGTTTTTCTTTACTATGCCTCATATGACTTTCATTTGGTTATTAATTTGCAAGACTAGCTCCAGGGGTCACTGGTCTGGACCAGCATTCGGATTTCAGGGACTGTGACTTCTCTTAGGTCCGCTCTCCAGGCCTTAATCTGCTGTCGTGGGGGGCTCTGTGGGATTGCAATATACGTATGGGTCTTCACCCTTTTCCGTGTCACATATTGAGTATTGTATCCGATTATGAGCACCAGCTCCCTTGTTGGTACCTTCGCATCATAAAAGATAAGAAAGACTCAGCTTCTGTCCTATCTTGTGGTGTGGGTGCACAGCTCACATTTCTCCTCCCTCTTTCCTAAAATCCAAAGACCAATTAAGACAAGTCTTGGAGGAATTTCCTCAGGCTTCAGCAGTGCGTTGACCAGCCAGCTCCCAGTATGTGACTGGAGTAGGGCATGTTGACCACCTTAAATTACCTTGCAGGGGTTGGCTGGATCTGTTTTTCCTTCCCACAGGGATAGTGAAGCTCCCTTCAGTCTGCTGTGATGGATCCAGGCGAGGAGCCCTTCCACCTTCACTGCTGTGGGTGTGGTCAGGATATTGGTGTAGGGTCTCTTCTACCTTGGTTTGAAGGGGACCGGGTTCTGATCCTTGGCCTAGACTTGATTCCTTGGAGAGAAAGGGTGCACAGACACGAAAGACTAAACAGAACAGGGTTAATTCCCCAAGTGGAGATCTTCTTTGCTGCTCTTCCTAGGGCTTCTACCTGCCTGTTCAATTCGGTCTCTCCCAGTGCTTTTAGGAGCCCTGGTAAGTTGTAGAGGACTGAGGGAGGCCTGTTATATATATCTTATCTCATAAGGGGAGTACCCTGACCTCTGAGAAGGGGTACATTTAACATTGAACAAGACCAGAGTGGCAGAGCCTGTACCAAATCAAGTTCTGCTTCCTGGCAGAGTTTACCGATTCCTGCTTTTATGGTTCTGCTCATGTGCTCTACCCTGCCTGAGCTTTGAGGCCTATATGCCACATGTAATTTCCAGGTGATATTCAAGGCTTTGGCTGTCATTTGCATTAATCACTGTTATGAAGGCCAGTCTATTATCAGATCCAATGTGGAGTGGCAATCTAAACCATGGCATGATTTCTTTGGGCAACATCAGCCCTCTTTATCCTGGCGGGGAAGACTTCTACCTATCCCAAGTACATGCACACCAGAACTAGTAAGTACTGATTTCCTCCATATCTGGACAACTCAGTATGGTCCATTTGTGTATCTTCAGTTAGGACTGAATTTCAGGCAGCAGGGATGGTCCCTGTTTAGCTTTGTGTTGGCTGCATGTCACACAATGCTGGCTGGCTATCTTGGCAAGGGTGGCCAAGAGGGGAATGTAGAAGTATCTCCCCAGAAGAGATACTTCTTAATTTTCTTTTTTGTTCTAGTCAAGTACATGGCCTCATGCATACAACTTCTATAACCAACCTCGGATTTTTACACAGTAAGCTTTGATATTTGGTGAGGTATGAGTTGGTCAACCAGTGGTGTCCTTTGGTGTTCATAGAGTGACCATGGCGTACGGTACCCAGACTCTTAAGTTTTGTCCCAAAGTCAACTTATCAGCCTCTTGCACCAGCACGGCAGTGTCTGCAAGTGTTCTAAGGCACGGGGGCCATGACCTTGTCCAGTTGCTTAGAGAGATAAGCAACTGGTCTTGCCCAGGATTCTACATTCTGGGTGAGCATTCCCTCAGCTGCTCTATTTCTTTCTGATATGTACAGTTCAAAAGGCTCGGCCAGGTCAGGGAGGCCTGGCATCAGGTCCTGCTGGCGGTTTTTCCTTTAGCCTCTTGAAGGCTTTTTGGGTCATATTTCTACCCAGTTGGCCCCCTTTCCCCCTCCCTTCGTGGCTTCATACAATGGTTTGGCCAGTCTGTACATTTTATGCAGTCTTTCACAGAAATCTCTAGAGTTTTCATCTGGCTTCGGCATGACCTTAGTCACCTTGCATACGTTTGTGGCTTTCTGGCTTTCCTACAATGACAGGGACGAAGTTGAGATTAGGTCCAGGGTAAGAGAATGAAACCAGTTAGTCATCTACAAGTATCTATAAATTCTAGATTTTGAGGCTAAGGTTCGCACATTACAGACTTAGCACAGTTCTTAAGATAATACCTAGCTTTAAGAGTCCCTACAGAATGGATCCAAAGTTCTGGGCAATTCAAGTGAATATTCCTGAACATCAGTTGGGTATGGGGCCACTTATGAGGCCATGTTGCAGCCACATCATGTACTGGGAAATTCTCATTCAGGTTCCAATTTTTCCTGAGTTATCTATATAGACACAGCAGATAGCATTTAATACTGGACACATTTTTTCCAGTGTAGCCAGAAGGTGACCCTTTTTGAACCTTAAGTCTTCAGAGCAAATATAACTATTGTATATAATTCTATATTCTTTGGCCAGTCACTTAGTCCTGTTTAACAGATCAGTTTAGTTAAACATCTTTGTCTCATTTTATGAGCTGGCATTTGAGACAAGGCTGGAATCTAATACAGGTGGGCCACAGTTTTTTTCCTTTTGAACCATTTTTCTCTCTTTTCTCACTTTACTAAAACAAATTATAGCAGAACTAATTTAATTGCCACAATAAACTACTTTCAGTGTACTGGGTCCGATTATTTGCATAACGTGCAGCAATAATAATTATTAGCCATGGTGACTGAGGCACTGTTGGCCTCACCATGTCTGCCATTTTCAATTTTTAGAATCCATTGACTGTAATCTTAAGTCCAAGAGCTGGAGGTTGCTGTGAGCTGTGACATCAGATCACTCAACCCAGGGTGACATAGTGAGACTCTGTCTCCAAAAAAAAAAAAAAAAAAAATGCAATTTAGTATTTGATGACCCTCACAGCCTGTCTTGAGATGAGTTGTCTGCAAAACTTTTCCATTGCCCGCTGAACTGGGCTAAAAGAAATAGTAAAAGAAGTTCTTTGGACAAGAGCTGTTTGATACTAGATGGAGACTGAGATCCACACTTAGAAAGCAAAGCATTAAAAATGGTAAAAAATGAATGCAAATTAAAAGTTATAAAGGTATTCATTAGAAGAACTGCAGACCACAGAACTCTCAAATTGCTGGAAGGATTTCTGCAGTGGACGTGCGCATGACAGGTAGAAGTCAGGCGGGACAGAATCACAGACACCGAGGAGGACAAGGCAGGGTTCTGTCCTGGTTTCAAAGCCCTGAGACGTCGTTCAGTCATCATTGCCTTCCTAGGAAGTAGGTAGGACAGGCCGGCACATTACTATCTGTGCTTTATAGGAAAAGAAAGGGAATCTCGGAACAAACAAGTTATTTGCCCAGGAAGCCATATCAAGTACCAGACAGGACAGCGTATTTTCTGTTCCGTGTCTTTGGGGATAACACAGTCCAGCCCCTCCGATGAACCAGTGCCTACGACAGCCTTCGACATTCCCGAGGCAGGCAGCGCAAAGCTTGGCAGTCACCTGGTGGTAACCCATTCTCCTGGAGCCAGGGTGAGCACCTGCTTTCGCGCCGCACGGTGGGAGGCGCCTCGGTGCAGACCTGACCTCCCGCCAGCCTGCACCGCGCCGAGCCCGCCGGCAGTGGGCGGGGCGCCCAGAGCGTCCGTTGCTAAGGCCGCGCAGCCCTAGCGACCGAACGCCCTGCGGCCGCCGCGCAGGCGCCGTGGCGGGCTCCGGTGCACTGTGGGATGGAAACCCGAGCGGCGCGTCAAGGCGGGACCGGGCGGCGGCGGCCGGGCCGGCGGCGGTCAGGGACCCGGGCTTAGGCTCGGCCGGCCAGACGGGAGGCGGACGCCGCCATGAACGCGGCGGTGGTGAGGCGGACGCAGGAGGCGCTGGGGAAGGTGATCCGGAGGCCGCCGCTGACGGAGAAGCTGCTGAACAAGCCCCCATTCCGCTACCTGCACGACATCATCACGGAGGTGGCCGTCCGGGTCGGGCCGGGCCGCCTTGGGGGGTGCGGGCGCGGGTCCGAGGTGCGGGGCTAGGCCACCCCCGGGGTCGGGGTGGGGGGCCGGAGTCAAGGCCAGAGGCAGGGTCGGGGCGAGCTGTGTGCGGCCTCTGCCCCGGGAGCCCGGCTGCAGTCCGCGGGGCGACCAGCAGGCCCAGGCCCTCGGTCCCTGGGCGCGGAGGGCCGCGTCCTCACTGGCCCCTGGGCCCCGAAGAAGCATTCTTCTTTCTTTCCCGCCTGCCCGCTTATCTCTAGAGCACCTTCCATTCTGGCTGCAGAGCTGTGTCTGTCCCCTGCCCTCCCACCCCTCCACGACCACCACCCCGTGACATTCCTCTCGGTTACCCTGCAGCGTGCAGCACATGGAAGGTGCTCCCTGAATCTTGGGAGAATGGAATTAGGCTTCTCCGTGCGCCCCCTCAGCCCTCAGTGTCCCTCCACCCCGCGTTAATGAACAGGATTGGGTGAGTTTATTGGAGACGGTCGTGGGGGTACATGACAGGAAGAACTGTAAAGGAGCAGGTTAGTAGTTGCTGATAAACTTCACACATGCCTTAATTTGCGATTGCTTGTTCCACTTTTCACCACGTTATGTGGGTGAATTCTCCAGTGATAGAGACAGTAGCTTATTTGTTAGCTGCGTCTCAGGTGAATGGCACTGGAAGGGTACATAGAAATGACACAACAAACATTCACTGTTGAATGGAACCTGTCAGGGCTCCTGGTAACTCTCAGGTGTGTCGCTACCAGGGGTGGCAGTGCCCATTTCCATGGTGAGCTGGGGAGCACTGGGGAACTTGAGAGGTGCCCTTTGGGTCTTAGGAGGGAGGTGGAACTTGCAGGTTTCAAGGGGCTCATGCTTTCACCAGTAGTGGCCTTCTAGCTTTCCAACTTTCCCCACAGGTTGGGCACAGTGGAGCCTTCCAACTCCCCCACTTTCCCCACGGGTTGGACATTTTATCCTTTCACAGACCTTGCTTTGCTCATTTTGGCCCTCTTACCCTCAAGAGCTTATAATGTGTACTCACCTGGAATATGCATCTCTGTGTTTAAAACCTTCTACTTCTTATAAGCCTAACACTCTGGGAGGCTGAGGCAGGTGGATTACTTGAGGTCAGCAGTTTGAGGCCAGCCTGAGCAAGAGTGAAACATCATCTCTACTAAAAAGAGAAAAATTAGCCACGCATTCTGCAGGCACGTGTTCTGTAGTCCTACTAACTGGGGAGGCTGAGGAAAGAGGATCGATTGAGCCTTGGAGTTGGAGATTGCAGTGAGCTATGATAATGGCAATGGACTCTACTCCTCTACCTGGAGTGACATAGCCAGACTCTGAAAACACAAACAAAAATTCCAAATCCTACTTGTGCTTTCAAATCCACTCTCATCCTGAGGGCTGTTGCATCGGGCTTCTCTTTCAGCTAATGCAGCACTCAGTCTGTCCTGGCTGTGATGAGGGCCCAATGGGAGCAGGACAGTGTGCTGTGTCACCCACACCCTGTGAATTAGGTTCCATCCTCTGACCTTGGGAGAACAAATAGGAGTCCAGATGTGAGTCCCATCCACTACAGCTGTGGCTGCCAAAACCTTTTATCTCTGTATTACAAGTGCCTCACAAGTGCAGAGCTGTAGGAGGGAGGTGAGGGGCATGTGCCTCATTCTGTAGACTCAGCTCATTTTGGCAGCTTGGTGACTGACTACCTGGTAGCTGGCTGGAGGGTGGTATCAGGGAGAGGAGGAGGAACATTGAAGTAGGAATTAACTCTGTTGGTCAGGTACCCACGTCATGTGGAACGCTTTTCTTCCACAGACTTTTCCTAATCTAATTCCAAAATTAATTTCCCTACCTGTCTAAAGGTAAATACTTTGAATTACCACCTACTTGATGAAAATATTGGAAGGACTGACATGATGGAAAGCATTTTCAGATAATAGGTGGAAAGCTTTCTATGAAAAAAAATTTTTTTGACTCAGCGCCTGTAGCACAGTGGTTACGGTGCCAGCTGTGGATTTAAGCCTGGCTTTGACTAGCTAACCAACAATGATAACTGCAGCAAAAAAATAGCTGGGTGTTGTGGCAGGTGCCTGTAGTCCCAGCTACTTGGGAGACTCAGGCAAGAGAATCACTTAAGCCCAAGAGTTTGAGGTTGCTGTGAGCTGTGACACTACAGCACTCTACTGAGGGTGACATAATGAGTCTCTGTCTCAAAAAAAAAAACAAAACCAAAAAAAGTTTTTTTTTGAAACAAGGTCTAACTCTACTACCTGGGCTGAAATCCAGTGGTGTTCTCATAGCTTGCTGCAACTTTAGCCTCCTGGGCTCAAGTGATCCTCCTGCCTCAGCCTCCCCAGTAGTTGGGAGCACAGGCATATGCCCCTACCAGCTAATTTTTGTATGTTTTGAGGAGATGTGGTCTTGCTATTTCCCAGGCTGGTCTTGAACTCCTGGCCTCTAGCGATCCTCCCACCCTGTCCTCTCAAAGTGCTAGGATTACAGGTGTGAGCTGTAGCCCTATGAAAATTCTTTACTGTCCCTGAATATTGTATTCAGAGTGCCCATTTGTATTTTAACAATAGCTAAACTGACTATTCTTTCATTAAGTCAGGCATTGATCCTGTGACATTAATGTCTTTTGTCACTCAGAATTATTGCTTACAACTGCCAGCTTCCTGAGGAGACCGCAAGAGGGACGAAGTAGAAAAGTTACAGGAATATTAAATAAAGGATGCTCTTAATGTTCCACCTGTCTCCAGAAGAAAACCAGTAGTGTGGCTCTTAAGCAGTTTGATGTGGAATGAAAACTTCTAGCTTAATTAATAGCTAACTTGATGCAAATTAAGTAGTTGTAGCTTTATTCCAGAGAAGGAGATTGCATTTAGGTGGGACTATTTTGTTGTTGTCTTTGATACATGTCTTGCAAAATCAACACCTGACCTGGCACACGTGCATGTTTGGGCCTACCTCTCCTTACTATGTTCCATGCAGCCTGTTGGAGAAGGGAACCAGCTGCTCCGTTGCATTTTTTAAAAAATGCTTGTTGCTACCCATTATATTGACTTTACCATAACCTACCACAATTTGAAAAAACTTTAGTCTGAGAGAACCCAGGGCTTAGGGTGGAAAGGAGCAGAGAAAATCACCGCCCTAAAAGCTGATTTTAGGGGTAAATAGGAGGTACAGGTTACCTGAGGGCAGATCTAGGGAGTGTGAGGGAGAAAACAAAACTGACGGGAACAGAGTACCCCACTTTTTTGTGTTTTTTTTGAGACAGAGCCTCAAGCTGTCACCCTGGATAGAGTGCTGTGGCATCACAGCTCACAGCAACCTCCAATTCCTGGCTAAAGCGAGTCTCTTGCCTCCGTCTCCCAAGTAGCTGGGACTACAGGAGCCCGCCACAACGCCTGGCCATTTTTTGGTTGCAGCCGTCATTGTTGTTTGGCGGGCCCAGGCTGGATTCGAACCCACCAGCTCAGGTGTACATGGCTGGCGCCTTAGCCCGCTGAGCCACGGGTGCTGAGCCGAGTACCCCACTTTTCTAGAAAGTGCATAATAGCAGGCAGTGTGAGGAAAGATCCTCCACAATGTCCAGTTTTAGAAAGCTAGGTTGAAAAGTTCCTTTTCTTTCTGGAATCTGTTCCCTCCACTCACCTGAGGGAAGTGCAGCCAGATCCCTCCCTGCCTTGGAACTGTCCCAGGCCTCCTCTTGGTCATTAGGCTAAGTTCACATTCCTAAGTGGCCATGAAGGGCTTCCAGGTCGTGGCCCTCATGTTTCTTGGGCTTCAGGCTCCTGCTGTCCCTTAAGTAGGATCCATGGGGCCCTGAACCTTGTGTTTGTTTGTCTGGCATGTGCTTCCTAAATGCACCCTCTCCAACTCTTCTGTAAGCCTTCTGGGCTGTGTCTGATTCCTTCTGGGAAGGTTTCCCCAACTCCCTACCCGCCCCTTCCTTAACACCCCCAGGGCATTGGTAATGTTCACCTGCCTGGCACTTGTACAAGTACCTGTCAGGTACTTGTTGAGTAAGTGGGTGATCTGAGTCTGGGCTGCTAGTGGGGTCTGACAGCGTGGGGTTCAGTGGCTGAAGCTGAAGAGGAGGTTATCTTATCAGGGGTTTCTGATGGCTTCCTTTTATCTTTTGAAGGTGATTAGAATGACTGGTTTCATGAAGGGCCTCTACACAGACTCCGAGATGAAGTCTGATAATGTGAAGGTGGGTTTGCCTGGGCTTCCTCCTCCTCTCCCTCTCCCTGGCCTTGATGTGTGGGGACTTTTCCTAGGCTGTGTACTATAGCATGTATCATTTATTTGCTGAAGTATGGCTGGAATACAAAGTCTATTAATTGGTGAATTGATGTATACAATTTTCTCATTTAGATTCTTATTTGTGGCACCTGCGTGTCAATTTTATTCACTGAAAAATGAAATTAACACTTCAAAGGTTAATACTAGCCTATCACTAAATTAAAAGCTTTAATGAATTGTTTTTGTTTTGTTGTTAAAGGTCGGTATTTTAAAATTTGTCATATATATTTAAATAGTTTTTTAAGTAAACAGGTTCTATATTGTACCTGTTGAACAAACTAAAGATAATACTAACTTATAGAAGTATTTTAATATTTGTATCTTAAAAATTATTTTTCACACACAAGACTCTGATGAGATAATATTTATATTTTAAATGGAAATGTTTCAGGATAAAGATGCAAAAATTAGCTTCCTGCAGAAGGCCATAGACGTGGTTGTAATGGTTTCAGGAGAGTCATTATCAGCAAAACCAGCCCGAATTGTGGCAGGGCACGAGCCTGAAAAAACAAATGAGCTGCTCCAGATAATTGGAAAATGCTGTCTTAACAAGGTAATACTGCAGTACCGGCATTTTGAACTTACTGTATGAGTAACAAGGAAGGGAGGGTGTGTATCTTAAATTTAGCGAATGCTGTGCTTTAAATCTGATCCCATCTATCCTGGAGCCCCAGAGTTACAGAGTAATTTAGAAACAAATAATAAAACAAGGATATGTCACGTGCTTAGAACACATAAAGCCCTCAGCTTTAAGTATGGAACAGGGGACTTTTCAGGCTCTTTGTTTCAGGCCTGGTGGCTGGAGGTTGCATGCCCAGGGTTCCTAACCCTCATTCCTTCTCCTTGGGGGCCTCCTTTGAGGATAGGAGACCCGGCCAGGGCCATGGTGGCTGCAGGAGCTGCTTTTCTTCTTCCTTGGGGCTTTTGGGAGTCTCTGTTCTCTTCCTGCATTTCTGGCTTTGGTGTCTGTCCCCCTCCCTTCCTCTTTCCTTCTCTTCCTCCTCCCTCCCCACCCCTCCTCTCCTACTCCTCTCCTCCTCTCCTCGCTTCTCTCCCTTCTCCTCTTCCCCTCTCCCACCCTCCTCCTGGCTGTTGTTTGAAGAGCCTTACTGTTTTTAAAGGAATCCTGCATCAGTTATACAGGAGTAGATTTGTTCCTTCCTGAGCTTCTCACTATGACCTGGAAACTTGGGTGTCAGGCCTGTCTGGTTAGGTTGAGCCTGGGCCATGTTCTCCTGGTTGTTGGAGGAGGTCACCCCAGGGCTTTCTTTGTGCAGGCCAAGTAGCCCCCAGTGGGGGAGTGGAGTTGCCTTTACCCAGTGGATGGTTGGCTGGGGGCTAACCTGACATGTTACCAAAATGGGAGCAGGTGGGTTTTGGTGCATGGCACAGCAATGGGGCGGGGGATGCACAGTGGAGTCCGCCTGTCTCCTGGGAGGCCCCGAGAGAGCCTGGCACTTGGGCTGACAGACCTGAAGTTGAGTTTGCCGGTCCTTGGCTTCTGTCTCCAGGTTCCTTGCTCTCTTCTCTCATAGCCTTCATATTGCTCATCTTTCTGAAGAGCAAATCTGACTTCCCTCTTCCCCCTGCATCGTTTGCTGTGTTCTGGTGGCTTTGGGACATGGTCAGCCCCTTGCGGCTCATGAGGCCCTGGGAGACTTGCTGCTGCTTCTTTCCTTTCAGGCCTTTTTCTCGTCCCCACCCCTGTGCTCCATTCCAGCCACTGTGTGCCCCTGAAGTCGGCACTGGTCAGGCTCCCTTGCTCTGCCTCCTGCCTTGGTCTGGTTTGTGTCTCAGCCTGAGCTGCCTCCTCCAGCCTCTCCTGCGAGCTCTTCCCTGACCCCTGGCCTTTCCTCTCCACCCTGACTTAGGTGTCCCCATTAGGTCCCGTTGACATTTAACTGTTGTTTTTGTCTGTCCGATCTTTGGTGTGTCCTGGACCGTGTGCAGGTGTGCGGCAATCTCAGTGCTGGCTGGTGGAGGGAGCATGTGTGTGTGTGTGTGTGTGTGCACGCATGTGTGTAAGAGTGTGAGCAGGACGTCTGCGTGCAGGTGCCAGACCCTAAGTGGCTGTCAGGGTCATTGGAGAAGGAATTTTTGCACTTGATAGCGCTTGAATTAGATCATATCTTTTATCCCCAATTTTTAAAAATTGTGTTAATAGCCACCTAACATACAGTTATCATCCTAACCATTTTTAGGTGTACAGTTTAGTGGTTTTAAATATATTCATGATGTTGTGAAACTATCACCACCACCCACTTCCAGAACTCTCTTCATCTTGCAAAACTGAAATTCTGTCCCCATTAAACTCTAATTCCTTCCCCCTGGAACCCACCATTCTACTTTCTCCACGAATCTGACTACTCTCAGTACCTCATGTAAGTGGGGTCTTAGATTATTTGTCCTCTTGTGAGTGGCTTATTTCACTTAGCATAATGTTCTCGAGGTTCATCCAAGTTCTAGCATGTGTTAGAAGTCCCCTTTTAGGGTTGAATAATATATTATTATTATTTATTATTATTATTTTTTGAGATAGAGTCTCACTTTGTCACCCTCGGTAGACTGCCATGGCGTCACAGTTCACAGCAACCTCAAACTCTTGGATTTAAGTGATTCTCTTGCCTCAGCCTCCTAAGTAGCTGGGACTTCAGGCACCCACCACAAGGCCTGGCTATGTTTTGGTTGCATTTGTCATTGTTGTTTGGTAGGCCTGGGCTAGATTTGAACTCACCAGCTCTGGTATATGTGCTGGTGCCCTAGCTGCTGAGCTGCAGGCACCGAGCCTGGGTTGAATAATATTAATTATACCACATTTTGTTTATCTATTCACCTGTTGATGGACATTTGGGTTGCTTCCACATTTTAGCTGTTGTGACATGGGACATGGTTGCACAGGTATCTTTTCATAAGACCCTGTTTTCAGCTTTTTTGGGTATATACTCAGGAGGGGAAATGCTGAATCATATACTAATTCTATGCTTAATTTTTTGAGGACCTGCCATACTGTTTGCTGTAACAGATATATCACTTGATATTCCCACCAGCTGTGCACATTTTTGACAACACTTACTATTTTTTTTGAGCCAGAGCCTCAAGCTGTCACCCTGGATAGAGTGTGGTAGCATCACAGCTCACAGCAACCTCCAATTCCTGTGCTCAAGCGAGTCTCTTGTCTCCACCTCTCGAGTAGCTGGGACTACAGGCACCCGCCACAATGCCCACCCATTTTTGGTTGCAGCCGTCTTTGTTGTATGGCGGGCCCGGGCTGGATTCGAACCCGCTAGCTCAGGTGTACGTGGCTGGCATCTTCGCTCGTTGAGCCATAGGCACCAAGCTTAACACTTACTATTTTCTGTTTATTTAGCAGCCACCATCTTAATGAGTGTGAGGTGGTTAGATCAACTCTTAAAGGCCTTTTAGCTGGGGGCAGTGCCTGTGGCTCAAAGGACTAGGGCGCTGGCCCCTTATGCTGGAGGTGGTGGGTTCAAACCCAGCCCTGGCGAAAAAGAAAACTGCAAAGAAAAAAAAAAGAGGCCTTTCAGCTGGGATTCTGGGATTCCTGTTAGAAGTGTAAGGTATTTGTGGAGGTGTAGGTCAGTTCTGTTCCTGAACGATGCACAATTGTGCTTGGCAGCTTGGGTAGAATTAGAATGGGTTCATTTAGTTTGGCTGATCTCTACTGTTAATGAATGAAGTGCAAAGAGCAACAGTTATGAAGGGATGCTGTGCTTTCTGTGCGGTAACATTTCCTTTCAATATTTTATCCTTTGAATTTCACTGGTAGAAAAAGGATCTGTTTAATGAGCTGCCTTTGAATGCTGACTACTCATTTTTACCTTGCGTTTCATTCCTTACATTTGGATAACAAGCTCTCCAGTGACGATGCGGTGAAGAGAGTCTTAGCTGGAGAGAAGGGGGCTGTGAAAGGAAAGCCCCCAGTGACTTCACAGTCTCAAGAACTGGACAATAGGAATGTGAAAGAAGAGGAGTCCAGAATTCATAAAGATAAAGAGGTGAATTGCAAGTTGCACATATTTGGGAATAGTCTTTTTGTGGTTTAGGTAAAAATATTTATAAATGATACTGTTTTTGATTTTTTTTTTTTTTAGGATAGAAAAAACTCAGAAATAAAAGAGAGAAGTATAAGCAGAGACCGAAAACAGAAAGAAGACTTGAAAGAAGAAAGCAAACCAAGAGAGAAGGAAAAAGACAAGGAGAAGGCCAAGGAGAACGACAGAGACAGACATAAAGACCCTGAGAGAGACAGACACAGGGAAGGGGAGAGAGAGAAAACCAAGACTCGGGCCAAGCAGGAGCGCGAGCGAGACAGAGGCAGAGAGTTAGAACGTGAGAAGGAGAGAGAGAAGAAGAGTGAGGGAGGGAAAGAAAAAGAGAGATTGCGGGACAAGGATCGAGACAAGGATCGAGACAAAGACCGAGACAAAGGGAGGGACAGGGACAGACGGAGAGTGAGAAATGGGGAACACTCCCGGGACCTTGACAGGGAGAAGAGCAAAGAGCTCGACAAAGTGGAGAAGAAGGTAAAATCTCGCTGGAAACTTCTACCTTACCTTAGAAAGTGCTGTCAGCTCTCTGAAATGGGTTTGTCTTATCATGTGATTAGGAAACAGGTTTTTGTTCCTTTTTTTTTTTGTGAGACAGAGTCTTGCTCTGTCACCCTGGCTGGAGTGCAGTTGCATAATAGCTCACCGCAACCTCCCAGCTCCTGAGTTCAAGTGATTCTCTGCCTTGACCTCCCAGAATGTTCAGCTTATAGGCCTGAGCTAGGGCACCCAGCTGGAAACTGGTTTTCTTTTATGCCAATTTAAAATTATGACAATCTTTGTACTTAGTAGAAACCCAAAGAGATTTGAGTTTCCTGCCAGGTGTGTTTTTTTTTTTTCTTTTGTCCCTTAATCGCAGTTTATCGTTCAATCATTTACTAAGGCATTATGCAGTAAGTTTTCAACCAGTAACTACTTTGTATCCAGGAAGATTCCACTGAAACATGAGTGCTATGAGAGTGTAAGTTGGATTTTTTACTCTTATGTTCACTGTTGAATTCTTAGCCTAGCAGAGTGTCTGACACATGGTAGGTTCACAATAAATATTTGGTGAAGGAATGAATTTAGAGTCCAGGCCGGAGAGGACAGACTTTTCAGATCATGAAACATTGGGTGGAATCGATCAATAGATAGTGGCTTATGAGATCTCTTTTTATGATCTGGATTTTGGGATATTGGAAGATGATTTGGTTGAAGAAGTCAGGAAAATACACGAAATGTTTTCACTTCTTAGAGGTTTTCTCTTTAGAAGGTTTCTCCCGTCACTGCTTCCCACCAGGCGTGTAGAGACCGCAGGGTTCTCAGGGTTTGAGCAGATCTGCCCACGTTGCCCTTGTCTTCATCTTGCCAGCCGTCTTCAGAATCATCATTTATCATCTCTGTGCCATTTGTATGTTTGCATTTGGGTACTTTTCTACTTTCTGAAAAGTAGAGTAGTTGTATCTCAGCATTGCAAGGAGCATTCACAAGCAGTCTGGGCTGCCTGTGCGGTGTCTTTTGAAGCATGGACATTACTGAGTTTATGAAGGGTTAGGGCTACTTTTAAAGTCTTTTAGGCATTAGTGGACAAGTATAATAAAACCTTCATTTATAGTAATTCTTGTTTAATTAAACTTGCAGATAAACTTAGGTTTGGCCAGGCAATCTTTTGGTTTCAAACTGTGTTCTCTAAATGTGCAGGTTACTTTTGGACTCCGTTTATGTCCAGGCTGTTTTCCCAGATGCCCGTTCTTGTGGGTATAGCAGATTGAGGCGTCCTGGGAGAATGGTGGTAATCATGTGGTCTCCACCTGCTCAAAAAGAGAAAGCAGAGGTCTGCAAGGCTCAATCCTTGTGGCAGGCAGGGAAAGGCAAGGCCTGAGCTGGCCCCCAGCTGTGTTGCTTTGTACATTGCATCTTGGAGTAACTGTCCCGGAGGGCAGGAGTCCTGCAGACCAGTCTTTTCTGTGGAGGTCAGCATAACCATCTTGAGATCTGTGTGTGACAGTGAGAAAGAGGGTGTGTATCCAAAAAGACTGTTGTGGTTTATTAATAATTGCGTGTAGTGTTCTACTGGGAACTTTGGCATTTTACTATTTATTTAGATGTCACCCCCCACCCACCTCTGTGCACATACTGGCGTAGTGTAACCTATGATATGCTTCTGAAGCTGGATTCCTTTATGAGTTTTAGAAATCAAAAAGACATTCCTCATCTTTTGCCTCTTTTTAGAGGTCTTAGAAAAAGTATTTTTCACTAACCTGAATTTTCTGAGCTGTATTGTACTGTGTGAGGCAGCCTGGGAATGGGATAAATTTCCTTAGCTCTTAAGGTCTTCAGATCCAGTGTTGCCATGTTATGTTCTTTCAAACTGCTAATGATGTGACTGGTCTTTATAGACAGAGAGATAATTTTAAAGAGAAATTTTATGGGCCAATATTTGGAAACATCTCAGAACCAAGGCTGAACAATGACTTTGATTAAAAGTGTCTGAGACCACGGCCAAGTGACTGTTCTCTTACTGAGGATGGTGCTCTGGTGGCTGAGGTCAGGTTTGGGCAGATCCTAGTATGGTGAGGTGACTGTTTTCCTACTCAGGATGGTGCTAAGGTTGGTGACCTCTGGCTGAGGTCAGGTTTGGGCAGGTCTTATCTTGGTGATTTTGTTCACCTGTCTCTTTTGTAGGAATCTTGGTTGGTTTTTTTTTTTTTAATCTAGTCATGCATCTGGGAGGTGGTAGCATTGTCTCCTGGTAAAAAGTGTCAAGCAGGTGGGAGGGCTTCCCAGGAGCCCCGGTATCAGGGCCTTTTGTCAGCTCTCGGAGTGCCTATCCCCGGGTTAGACTCAAGTTCTAATGCAGCTGCTGCAGTCACTCTTTACCTTTTTATCAAATTCCTTGATTCTTTATTTCTGTGTAGAGGAGAGGATGATGAGATGCTCCCAAGCTGCCTTGTGGGCTTTTGCGAAGAAAAGGTGAAATAGTAGATGTGAAAACACACTGGAAAGTCAGGAGTGTGTAATAGTGAGGTGGCGACGGCCCAAGTGCTGGGTTAGACCAGCTATCTGGGCCACCGGAAGCAGCTGAGGGTGGTGAGGATGGGTGAGTAATTACACTGGTACAGTCTGATGGGGGCATTTATAATTCACTGAGGAGGACGTTGAATTCTTGAAATACTTAATAAGTATCCTTTACTTTTCATCATTGTGGAGAAAAATCTTGATGATAATCTGCCCTGCTAACACTGAGTTATATGTTTTACATAAGTGGTTTAAGGTGTGAGATGGTATTTACAGTTTTCATATAGTTTGTCTTGTGAGAGTGCTTTCCTGACTTAAAGATTAAAGGCTTTTCTTAAAAAGAATCTCTCCATTTTAAAGTCACTGCCTTATCAGAAACTAGGCACAGGGCAGCTTTTCTGCGGACATTGGTGGTTTATGTTGTTTACGATCCTGTGTTTCACTGGGGTATGTTTCCTGGACATTTGGCCTGGCTGAGGGATTTGGTATTCAATGTAGTTTCCTGAGAGGTGGGATTGTTTTAAGTCCTTGCCCACCTACTCTGCCCTTTATGGGAAAAGATCTCCCTGCTATTGGCTTGGAAGATTCTGGAAATCTGAGTAGCAATAACAACAATAAATAAGCACCTCTGGGGTGGTAATGCAATGTTCTTGTGGGATGAATTATCTTGCTGTTGGTAGTGTTATGTAAAATATCAATGTATTTTTAGATGTTACATATTTGAGTAATTCTAAGTTTATAATTTTTTTTTTATAGTCGGCAAGCTCAGGAGAAATGTCTAAAAAGTTGTCAGATGGATCTTTTAAAGACTCCAAAGTTGAAACAGAGGTATACTTTAAAAAATGACCATAAGAGACATAATGTTTGTGTTGGAATAATAAATGCTGTGTCCTTTCCTGGCCCACCAAAGCCTGGGAGCAGAGCACGTTTGGGCCTATGTGTAATAGGCCCATGTTTATTTTGTTGTAAAAGTAATTTAAATGGTTTACCTCCTGGGAAAATGGATGGGGTGTATTTATTCTCTGCTTTTCTTTGGGCACTCCTGGGTCTGTTTAGCCTTTGAGAAGTATGATGTGTGATTTACAAAGGGATGGGGTAGTCATTGGGGGGAGAGGGTGGAGGTGGTACTCAGGGTGAGTCTTGGAGACGACTAAAGATTAAGTCACCAGGCAGACAGGGAAAGGGAGGGCTAGCTGAAGGGACCCCTCCAAACTCTGCTTGGCCCGTTTGGGATCCCACGTTTCACAATGGAGGCCCACATGTCCACACAGGCCTCCCGAGGAGGTGAGAGTCCTCCCAAGCAGTAGGGTCCACCGAGGTCCAGGTCAACTTTCACAACCCAATTTGCATCTCAGAAGTGCTAGGGAGATGGCTGGGTTCTGGGGGAGAGGCTGGCGGTCAGTCTGGAGACACGTGAGGCTGCTGTGCCCGGAGCAAGTGCAGGGCATGCTGTCAGTCTCTACTTGGTTTTCTGTTTCAACACAATGTGGAAGATTTTACCTTCAGAATTATTTACAATGCACGTAATAAGTATATAGCAATAGAGGTGAGACCTCATTAGCACATCTGCTGTGGGAGTGATTCTCAAAGTGTGGTTAGCAGTACATTTCTGTGTACTTAAAGCCACTCATCTTTTTTTTTTTTTTTTTTGCAGTTTTTAGCCGAGGCTGGGTTTGAACCTGCCACCTCTGGCAAATGGGGCCGGCGCCCTACTCACTGAGCCACAGGCACTGCCCCAAAGCCACTAATCTTTTTTTGATAATTTTTTCAGCAGCACTTAACCTTTTAAGGCTATATAAACAGATAGAATCCTAAATTTAGTGTGCAAGACGCTGCCTTGTCCCAGCTCACACTGTGGGGCCAGGAGTGCTTTGTCTTGAGCTGACGTCAGCTTTTCTCACAGCACACAGGTGCTGCTGTCGGTTCACACTCTGCCTCCAGCAGAGCTTGAAAAATAAATGTGCTAATCGTACCGCTCTCTGATGCGGCAGCTAATTTTTTTTCATTCTCTTTTCTTTAAGGCTGAGATTTCCAGATTATCCAGGTCATCGACAACAAAAACTTCAAAACGTCGTTCCAGAAATTCAGTGGAAGGTACAATAGAACATATATGTGGCTGAGAATATGGGTGGTATTATTATTATTATTATTTTTTTTTTGCTTTCATAACAATAGTAGGAAAGAACTCATGTGGCTGGAAAACAGACCTGTGTCTAGGAACGAACAGTGACTGTGTGGACATAATGAAGACTTGTGTGTGAGTTCACACCGCCGGGGCAGAGTAGCCCCTCTTTGCTGGAGAACTGTGTTGAAATCTAAAGGGTGTGATTGAATTTCCATTTTCCAGAAATACTTATGCTTCATTTGCGTTTCATTGGCTCTGTCCTTCACATTGGTAGGCTGAGTTTCAGGCGGAGGCGGGCTGGAAGTGAAGAGCATATAAGCAGATAATGTTTGCGCGTTTAAAACCAGTGGACGTGACTGTGAGTCACAGTATGAGCTAAAGCCCACAGGCCTGGTCTGTGGTTTGCCCACGGACAGTTCCTCCAGACAGACCAGCAAACAACAAAAACAGGCAAATGCAGGGAAGGTGCTGCTGGAGACCACCCGGTTGGAGGCTCACTTTTAACTGAAGTGTGAAGTTACTGTGAATGGGCAGTAGTAGTTTCTGAAGGATGATACCTTTCCTAAATAGTGAGGTAGTTGGCATTTTTCCTTTGGAAATGAAACCTAGGTGGTAAGTTCCAGTCTTTCACAATAGCTAGCAAAGCTTCAGTGAACATCTGTGTGCCGGAATCCTTTTCTCTCTGGCGGGTGGTCGCTGTGGGATGGGTCCCCGGAAGTGTGGTCACTGGCAGGAAGGGGCACAGGTGCTGTGAGGTCTCAGCTGCCCCAGTGCCACCACTGGTGCCCTCTTCTATACCTTCTCCAGGGTGATAAAGATGTGTTGATTTTGATGGATGAGAAACAAAAATTTAATTACCAGTGAAATTGCACATTCTTCTCGCATATTAGTTTCCACGTCTCTGTGGTTTCGGTGGCCTCTGCCTGCAGTGTCACATTCTCACCAGCGGGTGCTGCCTGCACTCAGGGTGGCTCGCTTTTACAGAAGGGCTGCTTATATTTTTTTCCACTAATTATGTTTGCTTTGGTTTCTTATTTGCCTGAGTGTTAAATTTTTGTGTACTTGAAGCCACTAATCTTTTTTGGTAATTTGTTCAGAGATTGGAGAGATGAAGATTTGTATCTTATCCTACATTTTCACACTTAATCTGTTTAGTTCCCTCTTTTAATTTATGGTACAAAGTGAGGCTCTGAATTTATTTTTTCAAAATAATTCACCAACTGTTCTAGGAGCACTTAATAATTGGTTGTACCCTTCCCTCCTGCTGTTGCCCTTTGTAATCTGAGTTCTCTCTGTGTGTGTGTTTTATTTCCGCTTTTCTATTTTACTACTTTTTTTTTTTTTTTATTGTTGGGGATTCATTGAGGGTACAAGAAACCGTGTTACACTGGTTGCATTTGTTGGGTAAAGTCCCTCTTACAATCGTGTTTTGCCCCCAAAAGGTGTGGCACACACCAAGACCCCACCCCCCTTGCTCCTTCCTCTCTCTGCTCTTCCTTTCCCCACCCCTGCCTCATTCTTTCTCTCTCTGCTCTCTGTTTTACTACTGTTTTCCTATCATTGT
>CAUYON010120457.1:0-14093 GCA_963573935.1 Arctocebus calabarensis
CAGGCACCTATAGTCCCAGCTACTTGGGAGGCAGAGGCAGGAGACTCGCTTGAGCCCAGGAATTAGAGGTTGCTGTGAGCTGTGATGCCACAGCACTCTACCCAGGGCGACAGCTTGAGGCTCTGTCTCAAAAAAAAAAAATAAGATTCGGAAAGATAGACGACCGGCACTGAGTTCAATGCTGCAAGTTGCTTAAAAAATGAATCCTCATTTCACCTGTAGTAGTCATTCTAGCTAATGAACATGAGCAGTTTAATTGGTAAAATGGAAGATGCTATGAAAGTCAGAAATACTCATATATGTTGACAAGGAATGGAAAGAAAGGAACACGTGATCAGAAGATATTTCTTTAGTTTATTTTCACAAAGCTCTCAGCAAAACCAAGTCTTGTGATAAACCCAATCAAAACACTTGTCAGAGCAGTGATTTCTTTTAAGTCCTACGATTGAGGGTCATATTTTAGGGTCTCCTGCAGATAAGCCTCAGAAGCACTGCCCTTAGTCCCTAAGGATCTGAGGACCGGCCCCCTGCCCTCCCTAAGGAGCTGAGGACTATGGTATAAGAGACGAATCACAGGCCAGTAATAGGATAGTAATAGCAATAGCTGGCTAACGTAAGGTGTTAACTATGTCCCAGGAAACTTACCAGGCATTTTGATCATATTACTTTATCCAGTGTCTCCCCCAGCAACAACTCCATGAGGTGTACTTTTATTCTTCCTGTTTTGCGGATGGGCCTCTGGCAGCATGAACGTCTTGCCCATGTGTGCACAAAAATAGCAAGCACCAGAGCTGGGATTCAAAACCACCCGGGCATGCTGGCTCCCGAGTCTCAACCTCTCTCACTATACTATGTTGCTTTTGAAATTTGGCACAGCCTGTTTATACAGCAATATGTCTCTAGAAGGTAAAGAATAATAAAGATAATTTTTCTTGGTCCCACTGACTTGTCCTCAATGCTGTTTTTTATTGAAATTAATGTTTAAATGGCTTACTTTGTTGACAGATATTCATGAGCAAGCACTAATGAAAATACATATTGTCAACTTTTTTCTCTAAAACAAATGTTAAGTACTGCATAAATATATGTGAGGTGAGTTAACCCATACAACAAGGTTGTAATGAGCTTAAGTAGTTTAAGTGGCATTTTATCCATTTGTTTAGGTCAATATACAGTTGTGTATATTTTACCAAAATTATGGGGAAATGAAAAAGAACAGGAAAGCAAATTTATTTTTATACTCATATTATAACACATTATGTTTTCTTCTTTCTCCTAATCAAACTAAGGCTATGTATCAAGCATTTACCATACTTTATACTCAGTATACTTATTGGTCCTCAAAACGATTCTAATATACATTGTATAGGAAACTTATATCACAGAAAATAAACATTCATGAAGGTGGATGGGCATCTGGAATAAGCAGCGTTGCCTCCATGTTACGGTCACGGTAATTGTAATAAAAACCAATATTAATAACTATCTCATGCCATTGCCTGTTGAAAGGTCTGTCGTGTTTCCACGCATCTTTCCAGGACAGTTTGCATGGTGAATAAATTTTGAAGTTAGAAACAGTGTTTTCCTTAGGGTAAAGGGCAGATTTATTTACAGAGAGGAAGACAGAATTAGTGTCTCTGTAAAGGCAAAGGAGAGGCATGCTTACTGCGCATTGCAAAATATTTGGGTACCTAAGCTTAAGGCCCTCTCCTATAGCATAACTTACCACATGTGTTTCTTGGCCCTCTTCACATTGTCCTATGAGAAGGGGGGGTTCAGTGAACCAGCAAAGAAAAGCCAGGGCTGCCTGGTCACTGCATTGCTGTGAATAATACGCTTTACTTTAGAGAACCCAGAAGTCATAAAAGTGTAGCAGAGCAATTTGTCAGCTTGTGAGCAGAGCAAAATCTCAGACCCTTTGCAGCTCTTGGCAACCTTTTCCTCACCCCAGCATACACATTGGAATGATAAGCTCTGTGAAAACGGGGTCCCTGTGTCTCTTGTTCACTGCTGTCTCTGCAATATCTAAAATATCGGTCTGTCCACAGCGGGGGCTCAGTAAGTGCTTGTTAACTATATAGAAGAGAATTAAACATTCTTATTTACTCCCTTAAAAACTACTCAATCACCAAGAATAGGACTGTAGCTATAGACTTCCACACAACTAATTGTATTAGACTGCTTTTGACTGCCTTTGTATTACTTCTAAAGTCCACATTCTAATGATTTTGTCTGCTCATCAGTATAAAAATACATGTAAGAATGCTAAATTCTTTCCCTATAACTCATTTTTTAAAAACTTGAACACCCCAAGAAGCAGTCTCTTTGGTATCACATAGATCTACCCATAGACCTAGGCAACGTCACCCAGTGCTGGTGTCCCCCACATACTTGCAGTGACCGCTGAGCCTTCACAAGGATGTAAGAAGCCCAGGTGCCACCACAAAACCCCATGGATCCCCTGCAGGAATTAACAACATCCCTCCCTTTCACCAGTCACCTTGATCAGACCCTGCCAGTACCTACCATGTTCTCCACGGGGTATACAGAGTATGGGAAATGTGGAAAATGCAATATGCAATATGGAAACCACTTGTCCAACATGAAGCATCAAAGATATGCTTCACTCCAAGCCGTGGAGGTAAATTAAACAGGGTGGCTGATATTTCACAAACTTCAGAGCAGTCAGACCCAGCTTTGCTGACTGTATCAGAGCTGGTGGGCATGACACTATACAGGAAAGGATGTGGGGGATAAAAGAGAGAGAGAGATGTGGAAAAGAAAAAAGACAGAAGAGAAAGAAGGAGTGAAAGCACAATAGGAAAATCCATGGTAGCAGCATCATGAGTCAAAGAGTTGAATTTCTTTTTTCTCAGAGGTACCGGTTTAGACTCACTGTCTTCTAAATGCTTTTAAATTGGCGGGTACTTTTAAATGAAAAGATCTAAAGTGGGCCATTTTCTCACTAAGCTGCACTACTTCTCTCTCTAGGCTCTTCCAGCTGCCTCCAACACTGTTCCCCATCAACAAATAGCTCCCTTGGGAGTGGAGTGTGGGCAGGTGAGCAGCTCCTGCCAGACAGAGTTTTCCATTCAAACCTACGGCAAAGGAATGTTTTCATCCCTGTGCTCTTAGCCTGCAAGCCAAAGAAAAACAAACGCAGGGGGGAAAATTAAAATTAAATTTTAAAAGAATTGAATAGCTAGATGTAGGTATAGATGAATTAATGTCAATATTTTAGTTCTTTCCTATTTTTTCCTAGTTTGAACTAAAATACAAAGGCCAGGAATCTCCCTTAGGCCTTTAACCTTTCAACAATTTCCCCTCCAGATCCAGCACAAATAGATTGTCTCTTCTGTACTGAATACAATACAAGCAAGTTCCCACCCATCATCTGCAAATGTCACTAGTTTTTCATTTATCCCTAGATATAAGCCCAAGTTACCTGCATATTTCGTTTATAATTCTCTTCAAAAATAATTTGGATAGCAAAGGATTCAAAAGATGCAATATGAGAAATCTTGTTAAATAAGTTTCTCTCAATCTCAAATAATAAAGCATTCTTATAGGATACTTTAGATTTAGTTATGAATGACTAAAACCATTCATTAAGACATTTCATGAAACTGAAGAAATTCAGACCAGGCTGTAGTGTTATGTCATTTGCTATTACCTATGAGAACAGAACTTAGGCAAATCGGAGCTTTTGTTTAAAAATAACTTGTAGGTATATGACCATTTAAAACAGACTCATGGTCAAGTTAATGAATTTCCCTGTTCATACATATATTTTTACTACATGCCTTCATCTGGAAAGGCACAGATACATAAAGGAAATTACTGATTTGTTTTTTTGCTATTCAAGTGACATAAGTATAGACTAGTTTTTTAAGGGGTGAGTACACTATGCTTTATATTTTTATTATGTAAATTAGTTACCTAAAGTGCCTAAAGCAATTACACCAATATATTTGATAATACTACATCTTAGGATACTAAGTCATTAGTTGAGGATAAGAGAGAGGAAAGGGAATAAGAAAAAGCCATATAATGTCTTAGTTCCAGTTGAGTATCATGTAAGACAGAGAAAAAATTGGAAGGGGGAAGCATTTAGGATAAAAAGAGAAAGAAAAGATACATTATCATTTTTGATGGGAAAAGTTCTCAGTTAAATAGTGCATTTGATTGTATTTTTGAAATCTACCTTTAACCTAATGTTAGAACTCATCAGAAAACAGCCAAGTAAGTGGAAGCTTTAATTTTTAAATTAGATAAAGTTTTTTAAAGTGCTATTAATCTTGTTATTATAACAGATTCCCTTAAAATTAATATTATTCTTAAAATTTAATGGTTTTTGCTACAAGCGTTTATACACATTTGTAAGTTTTTTTTTTTTTTTTTTTTGCAGGAGTTTGGAGAAGGGGATCAAAAAAGTTCCAAAAGACTTCAAGCCTCTGCCCTCAAGAAGCCCACACCCCATGGTCTCCAAAACTGCCTTATTTCCCCTCCATTTTACCCCATAAAGTGTCTTGTATGTGTTAATGTGTCCCTCTCCCTCCCCTCAAACCCTAGCACTCTGCCCCCAATAACATCCTATAAAAAAGTGAGAGATTTCAGAAACAGGCTCCTCCCTGAATCCCAGCTCTACCACTAGGCAGGTCTGTGACCTTAGTTAAGCTACTTAGCCCTTGAAATTTTCCATTTCTTTACCTGCAAAATACTAATAATAAGACACATCTTTAAAATTATAGAACTCTTCCCTTTCTCTTTTTGAAAAAAAACTTACTTTTAATGTACATTTCCAAAGCCTCGAAGGATTTTATTCAGGACACCATCTTTCAATTATCTAAGCATGGGGCATCCACGTGTGGACTCTTAAGTGTCTATCTTCTTCTTCCTGTTTTGGTTGCTACCGATCCATTGCCCTGAGTCACTGTCATGTTGAGAATTAGAGGGAAATTAATCAACAACTACATTCAAAATTATGAGAACCTGAGAACCATAGCCAAACTATCGTTTCTGTTTAACAAACACACTCCTCCCTAGAATCCATTGCTGTTCTGCACAAACTTCGACATTATTCTTCTTCATTTACATTATTTCAGAACCCATCTTCTCTTCTCATAGCATCGCCAATAACCACACCATGTAAAAGTCTGCCCACAGGTTCCTATTTCTTTTATTACTCCTTTTATTTAAAACATCTTCCTTGTAACAAAATATATCACGATAGATTTTGTCATTAAGAAAGCATCTCAAATGTCAAGACAACATTAACATACAATGAAAAACCTAAATATGTAAAAAGAACTGAAGTGATCCATCCAGAAAAGCTCTTCTTTACTCGCCTAGCCCTTTGAACATATGTTTATTTTGATTTTGCATTTTACGTCATTTCCAACTTAAGCTAGCCACACACCCCCAGAAGTTCAGGTTTTCCTATTTAGAAATGAGTATAATTGTAATGGATGTGTTAGTTCAATGGAAGCATTTCACATTGTATATTGAAGCAGTACGCTGAACCTCATAAATGCATCGATGTACAAAGTTATGATTTAATAAAAAATAATTTTTTTTAAAAAAGTTCAGGTTTTCATGGGATTCAACTGGAAAATATCTAGTTCAGTTATTAAGCTCCTCTGTCTCTCCAGGTAGAGATGACTGATCTATACAAACCAAGAAGCAGCCACATGGCAACCAAACTCAGAAAACAACCTTGTTTCCCAAAATCATTTTAAGATGGCACAAGGTGGGGAGTAGGATGGAGAGCATGTGTTAAAGGAACTGTGATCTTTGAAATGAAAGTTCTTAGTAGATGGCATAGGTAGTAGCAGAGAGGAGCCCCCACCACCACTGATGTTGCTACTTTCTTGCCATTTCTGCTGCACTTTCTTCCCAAGCATTGGGTTGCACTTTCAAGAAAGTGCCTTTATACTTCCATTTTTTAAATCAAATATGTACATCTTATCCCCCACCTAACTAATTTGTGCCTAATCATAATGCCATCAGGCATTTAGTGTTTGTCCCTCAAATTAGCATATGTCTTTATTTTATGTATCAGATAAAGAAAGAAGCCCTTCCACATGGAAGCAAGTTTGTCTGAAACTTCCTCAGAGTATAGTAGTTGAGGATAAAGGAGCTGTGGCTCTTTCCTCTCAATAGAGAGAGGCATTCAGTATAAAGTCAGTCCATCTATAGTCAAATCTAAGGGCTTAGTTATCAAACTAAATTTTAAAAGTGATTCACATTGAACTCTCAGCATGCTACCACAGTAGTAATCCCAGGTCACACACTATTGAAATAGTACGAGATCCAATGGGAAACTGGTCAGAACTGGCAGGAGCCTGAGTTGTCATCCCGGGTTCGTATCTGAAAAATGGTTGACTTTAGATATGTCAGTCACATCGAGAGCAAGCCTTTCCTCTAGAATGATGAAAATAATGGAAGTCGCCTTCTAGTTTACATTGCACTGTAAGTATAACCTTTTGAGAAAATGAAACTCTGAAGAAGAAAGGAGCTCTGTGAATTTGAAGTTCTAATACAATTAACCAACATATATTGCTATTATATTTTTAGAGTCAGATCAAATAAATTATGTACCTGGCACCATCCAGGATATTTTATGAAAAGTAGTATAGGGATTCCTCCACCTCAAGACATGTTGAAAGGACTTAAAAGTGTTCCTCAGAGATTTAGATTTTTAAGAGTGATAGGTTAAATTGCAAATACTTTTGAAAAAAAAATTACCAAGTGTACAAATTCCACATTCCCAATAGGAATCATACTCTAAATTCTCTGTAAACAGGGAATGTCCAAAAGTAGAGGGGAATAGGAAAAGAATCCAAAACAGAGGTGATTATTTTGTGCTCTTTACACGATATTCTTAAAGATATTCTCTAGTGTTCACACTGATGTATTTAAGACATGTTAGACACCATCCTGTATTTTGGGAGGGTTAAGGGAGGACTTATAAAGCTAATGTATCAACACATCTAATCAATATAGCACAGAAAGAGTGGACAAAACTGTGCTGTTTGGGGAAAAAAATGAATGGGATAGTTTCACGCAATCTGGCGCAAGATTTGGCAATCTTTTAGAAGTGAGGGATGGTAAATTGTTAACTACTGGTATTGGGGGAGAGACTTGAGCTAGAGAAAGCAAGAAACTCAAGGAAGGTCCCTTTGCAAAGAAACACCTCACTGATTGGGGTTTCATTTGCATTAAACACTTTCATTTTAAAATACAAATACTCCTTGAGGAGTTACTTTGATTAGCTCAATTTCTGGTTTTAAAGAGGGGAATCTGAAACTGAAAAGAGTTTTGCTCAAGGACCAGTGGAGTGATGGGAGGAAAGATCCTTTGAAATATGGATCACTCTGGAGGCAGTCAGAGCTAGGAATAGAACACTTTAGGGACTTGTGAACAGCTAAGGGCAGCAAGGGGAGAAGGGACACCAGGCAGAAGGGGGTGTCAAACCAAGGGAGATGTACTTTATCAACCTGGCAACATTTTCTGGTACAACTGGCCAGGGGCCATTGAACATTATTCCCTGTGATTCCTTGGCCTTGGTGTGGTAGGATACCGACCCCTGTTCTGTTTGAAAGAACCTAAACTGAAGAGTTCAAAGACATGCACTTGCCTCTTTCATCATGAGCAGTCCATTGGCCACATTTCTTTTGTTTGCCTTACCCTTGGTGCCAAAACCTGAGCAACACTCAAGATTTAAAAACAATAAATGACAATCCTATGGGTGACTCAGGTCCTGTGGCTTCTTCTGTCTAATAGGAGTAAACTGCTTATATATATGTTTTTAAGAAATAATACAATTTAATATTCTTGGAAAAAATAAAGTTTTACTCTGTATAATGACGAACAAATATAATTTTATTAGGACTCTAGAATCCTTTTCAGGAAGTCTGGGAATATGGGAACAGCAGAAGAGGACTGATTACTTCATGCCAAGTAGACACCTAAAATAATATGCATTACCTCATGTAAAATCCATGGCAACCTAAAAAAGAAATTTCTATTATTATTCCCATTTTATTGATTAGAAAACTGAGGCATAATGAATGTTTAACTTAGGTACATAGCCAGTATAAATGCTGAAGCCAGATTTCAAATACAGACAGTATGACTCAAAAGCACACTCTCATATTTATTTATTTATTTATTTAAGATGGCATCTCACTCTGTTGCCCAGGCTAGAGCACTGTGTTATCAGCCTAGCTTGCAGCAACTTAAAACTCCTGGGCTCAAGTGATCTTTCTGCCTCAGCTTCCTGAGTAGCTGGAACTACAGGCACCTGCCACCACACCCAGCTAATTTTTCTATTTTTGGTAGAGATGGGGTCTCACTCTTGCTCAAGCTGGTTTGAACTCCTGAGCTAAAAGGATCCTCCTGCCTGAGACTCCCAGAGTGCTAGAATTATAGATGTAAGCCACTGCCCTCAGGCTAAAAATGTATATACTTTGTGTGTGTGTGTGTGTGTGTGTGTGTAGACAGAGTCTCACTTTGTCGCCCTCGGTAGAGTGCTGTTAAGTCACAGCTCACAGCGAGCTCCAGCTCTTGTGCTTAAGCGATTCTCTTGCCTCAGCCTCCCAAGTGGCTGGGACTACAGGCGCCCGCCACAGCACTCGGCTAATTTTTGATGCAGTTCGGTCGGAGCCAGTTTGAACCCGCAGCCCTCGGTATATGGGGTCGGCGCCCTACTCACTGAGCCACAGGCTCTGCCCTAAAAATGTATACTCTTAAAGGAGTCAGCAAACTATGTCATTAAAGAATTGGATTGTAATATGCAGTTCACAGCATTTGCAATTCGATTCTGCCCTAGCAGTGGAAAAGCAGACATAGATGATATGTAAATGAACAGGCATGGCTGTGTCTATAAAACAGAAGGTGGCTGGCGGGATTTAACTCTTGGCTGAGGTACCAACCTTTGTTGTAAACCTCTGTTAACCTCTGCTGTTAACCATTGTTATATGATACTGCCTCTTAGCATATATAATAACAAACTGAAAAACTGAAATGATTTTGTTGCTTGTGTACATTGGCTACCATTTGGCACACATTGACTTCCTTATTATTTTGTTAAGTAGCCCAAGTTGATGATACACTGAAACTGTATGGCTCCCTTTCTTATGAAAGCTTAGGTTTCAGCAATTATATCTGTTGGGACAGCTCATAATTAATCTCTCAGACATTGAGGCACTGAGGCTATATTTTATACCTGCACAGTCCTCTGAGGCTCTTGACTAGCCAGACAAAACACACTCTGTTGACTCAAAAAGCTGTCCCTCGTAGAGAGAGCATCCCGCTTGGTTGTTAGGGTATTTGTTTGTAAAGATCGGACAACAGTGTAATACACCCTGATGATCCAGGACAGATGTGTGGATAAAGTCTAAGCTGAAAATATTCCTGGGAAACTTAAACTAAGATCAGAGGCATTTCCACCAGGCATGTGGCAAGTTGGAGTTTGGAAAATGTGCTCCTGTCTTGTATGATTTCAGCGACCCACTGAGCCCCCACCTCTGACACAGCTGCAATGGGTGGAGGTCGGATTTACAAGTGGTGTTGACCTCGTTGTCAAGGGAAGTGAAGTAGATTTGGTTCTACTCTCCACCCCTTAATTTGATAGAAAGGAGAGAACGTCTGCAAAAAATCATGAAGCTGACCCCAGTACGCTTCCTGCAATTTGGTGCTTGTGTATTTATATCTCTGTTCTTCACTAACTCCTCTTTGAAGATGGTTGTGTTCATTTTGTTTTGGTGCTACATTATATGCCTAAATCCCAGAGAAACTAGGCAGTAACAGTGAAGTGCTTCTACTGACAAACTACAGAAGATGTAGACCAATTCACTGGTCCCTAAATCATGTTAGCATTTAAGCATTTGCACTGGGTTTGTGGTTTCCTTTCTTCTATTTATATTCTATTTCTCCCTCCCTCCCTCTCTTCCTCTTTCTCTCTTATTTTACCTAGTTACCTTGTTTCTATAGTTACTAATAGCAGAGCTACCCTCAAAACTATAATGGAGTCGGGCCTCTTCTATTCTTATTTTAAAGAAAATAGAAAATTGAGTACTTTAAAACTTAGTGAATTCCTGCTTTTTAATTGCTCTGCTGCTGATGGAAAATCCACTTTATTGTACCTGATTTTATATCATTTGAAATGGATTGCCATCATATCCACATTTAGATTATGGGACAGATAAACTTATCATTTCTGAGTGGAATTCTAGAAAATAATTGTTCTCATTTCCAAAAAGAAGTGATAGATAATAAAACCCAACTGTATTTACAAAAATCTTTTTAAATACTCTGAATTAAGGGAAAATGTGTTATTGACTTTGACAATTCCAAATTCCAATTAAATGTTCTTATAAAAAAAGACAGGGAGCACTAAATGTATTACAAATAAAAGTGTCCCTTTCAAGACCAGGAGAGAAATGGAGAGAGCTTCTCTCTCCCAACTTGAATTCTCTCTTTAGTGTTTTCTGTATTCTTTTCTGTAAATAAATTCTGTCTTACCACTGGGGAGTAGGGGGGAAATAATGTAATGAAGAATAATGAAATACATGTATTTAAAATAAAAAAAAAAGTGTCCCTTTCTATTTGTTTGGGGTTTTGCCTGGAAGGCAGAAAATATTTAACAAATTTATGGTAAGGCAAATTTTTCTTTCTATTGATCAATCTCTAGAGGGTATAGGGGGCATTAACTACTCTTAAGGGAGTTGATTGCAGAAGATGGTACAACTGACTTGCACAAAAGACAGTGAGCATGCTGAGAAGTGGAGGAGGAAGTGGAACATTTTAACATCACATCCCGGTCACACCAAGGTCCATTGACCCTGTATTCATTCCAGATAATTAATTTACAACACATTAAACCTCAATGTGAAGAAGGCTGTTATGCATCAATTGTGTAGGAATAAAAAATGTTATTGATTTAGGGTTTCTATTGTGTCATCTGCCAACACGAAGAAAAAAAAACACTAACAATCAAGTTGTATCTCAAAGATGAAGCAAACCTTTGCTGAAGGACAAAATTGCTAATAAGAAGTGCACTATGGGATACACTTAGCTGAAACACCACTGTCTGAAAGGTGCTCGGCAGGGTGAATTAGGAAGCATAATTAGAACCAACCAAAGTGTCTGATAAATATTGATAAATAAGCACTCTAGAAATCAAATTTGGGGATGTGATAATGATCCTCTTTACAGTAAAGGTCTAAAATAGCTCCTTGCCCTCTGCCAAATCCAACCATTAATATTTATTAAATAAAATATGAGTGTACCATTAATTTTAAATATCTGACATGAATCGAAGTTTCCTCCCATTTGAAGCATAGGAATTATAAGGATAAGGACACACAAGCTTGAAGTCATGATGTTTTGTAGATACTGAAAGAATCAGTTATTGATTTTAAAAACCAAGTGGCCTCACTAACTAGTATAACTCACATATTGGGAGAAAGAAGGGACAATCAGTAAAAGAGTTTGGGTTTATTCTCAGTGACCAAGATTGAGTCATTAAACTTCTCTAAAAGCACAACTGTCACATCCGTAAATCAGGAATAATAATAATACTCAACTTATGTATAGGGCTAATAAAAAAAACAAATGAGATAATACATGAAAGTGATGGAAAATATTATTCAATCCTATTCAAAAATTTCATTGAAATTATTTTATTTGAAAATTGAGTTTTAAAAAGAATGCAATGACAAGGAGGATTTGCCCCCGAGGTGACACATTCTAGATATGTTTTTTTAACATATCACCCTTTTTTCTAAGGGTGTTTACAATAACTCAATGTAGCCTGAAAGTAGTTATTTTAGGTAGAAAAAGTGGGAAATTGTGGAGGTGCATGAATCAATGGCAGAGTAAAGAAATAATCCCTAGGCTCGGCGCCCATAATACAGTGGTTACTGCGCCGACCACATGCACCGAGGATGGTAGGTTCGAACCTGGCTAGGGCCAGCTAAACAACAGTGACAAATGCAACAACAACAAAAACAAAAAAATAGCCAGGCATTTTGGCAGGTGACTGTGGTCCTTAGAGAATGGGGAGGATGAGGCAAGAGAATCACTTAAGCCCAAGTGTTTGAGGTTGGTTTGAGCTGTGATGCTATAGCAGTCTACCAAGGGCCACGTAGTAAAACCTGTCTCAAAAAAAAAAAAGAAAAGAAAAAAAAAGAAACAATCCCTAGAAACCATTTTATTACTCTTAAAATTTGGATGTCCATAATACCGTGGGACAAAGCAACATTACTTGAGTCCTTTTTGTAATTCAAAAATATAGACCTCTATATTTACTAATAGGGCTTCATCACATGAAATATCAAAAGTGTTTTATCTTATTTTATATATTATCTATCTAAATACCTTTTCCACATGCACCATATCTACAACAGAAAGTTAAAAGGACCATCAAAAGGTAATTATATCAATCCTTTACAAGTTCTTCCTATAATAAAAATATAATTGCTATAGAGCTATATTATTCAAATGGTATACATTAGCCATATGGGTCTATTTATATTTAAATTAATTAAAATTATGAAATTAGAAATTCAGTTGTTCATTCACCCTAGCCATATTTCGAGTGCCCAATAGCTACACATGGCTAGCTAATGCCCTCCACATTGGGCAGAACAAACATGAACTATTTCCAATCTCACAATGTAGTGGACTACATTGTTATGGAGACTTTTTGAAGTCAGAGTTCCATCTTAGCATTTCTGGGTATTCAGCCTCATCCATTTCTTTGCATAAGCTATTCTTACCCTTTACCAAGAAACATTGTGAGGGCTTGCCCTCACAAATTCTCAAAGCCTGAGTTTCTTGCAGAATATGAAATAATTAAATTGTGCTGTTTTGTTTTTCACTAATAGTCTAATTAGCAGCAGGTTGGGGAATCATGCTTATGAGAATATAAGCATTTATGCAATAAGAATATTAGAAATAAAAGAAGAAAACAAAGGATCTTTCCAGGTTGTCTAGAACCTACCTTATAAATATGACCCAAAATTTAGGTGACTTTGCTTTTTAAAAATAAATACTCTTGCTTAGTGAGTAAATAAATAGTCATACCCACTGTACTAACAATTCAGCAGTATCATAGAGGAATTTTAAAACTCACAGAAGGATAAGAATCAATATATGATCAAAGTAGTTGAGAAAACAGTCTCATTAGAGCATCTACTAGTCCACAAGAATGAAGAAACTATAGGGGAAGCAGAAGGAAACTAGTATTTATTAAACCCCTAATACGTATTCAAGTAACATATGTATGAAATGGATAAATGCCATTTAACAGAATAGAAAAAGTAATGTTTACAGTATAATTCTCCAAAATTTACACAGCTATTAAGTAATGTATTCATTATTTAAATCTGTATCTAGGTAGCTTTAGGGCTCTTATTTCTTCCATTATACTTTAAAGACCTTCAAAGAAAATAATCTGAGACTCCTGCCTTCTGACCATAGAAGGAATCAAGACTTAAGACTTTCTTCAGAGAGCTAAGAACAAAATATAGAATGAGGTGAAAACTTAAGGGCAATCAAACATAATACGGAGAAACAGCTTACAAATATGTACAGTGCTAAATAAAAGGGTACTCCAGTATCAAAGAAGTTTACATAACAAAGGCTGCAAGGCTTATAGTACACTATTCAGATGCTGTTCAAATGCAGATGAAATCATTCATTGTAGTTACAAATGAGGATTAACAGAGAGCCCCAAAAAATCTATTTGATAATAAGAAAAGCAGAAGGTAAGAAACTGGAATCAGTACCTGATTATAGACGCCTGTATAGAAACAAAAATATAATCCCTAGTGAGTGAACATAGAAACATATAAGCCAAAACCTATAATTAATATGCCTAAAATGTCTCTTATATACGCAGATTAACTATGGCAGTTCAAGGATCTTCTTAAAGAATTTATGGTTTTTGGGCAGCTCCTGTGGCTCAGCGAGTAGGGCGCCGGCCCCATATACCGAAGGTGGCGGGTTCAAGCCCGGCCTCGGCCGAACTGCAAAACAAAAAAATAGCCGGGCGCTGTGGCGGGCGCCTGTAGTCCCAGCTACTC
>CAUYON010120464.1:0-10410 GCA_963573935.1 Arctocebus calabarensis
AATTCCTGGGCTCAAGCGAGTCTCTTGCCTCCGCCTCCCAAGTAGCTGGGACTACAGGTGCCCGCCACAATGCCTGGCCATTTTTTGGTTGCAGCCGTCATTGTTTGGCGGTTCCAGGCTGGATTCGAACCCACAAGCTCAGGTGTACCTGGCTGGCGCCTTAGCCCGTTGAGCCACAGGTGCTGAGCAGAGAAAGCAGTTTTTAATTACAAAAATTTGTTTAACAAAAAGTTTAATATGAAAATGTTCATGATCTGGCTCGGCGCCTGTGGCTCAATGGGCTAAGGCGTCAGCCACATACACCTGAGCTGGCAGGTTTGAATCCAGCCTGGCCCGCCAACAACAATGATGGCTGCAACCAAAAAAAAAAAAAAAAAAAAAAATGACCGGGCGCTGTGGTGGGCACCTGTAGTCCCAGCTACTTGGGAGGCGGAGGCAGGAGACTTGCTTGAGCCCAGGAATTGGAGGTTGCTGTGAACTGTGATGCGACATTACTCTACTCAGGGTGACAGCTTGAGGCTCTGTCTCAAAAAAAAAGAAAATGTTCATCATCTGATTTTGATATCGGCCTGATACAAAACAGGCCATTTGGAGAGGGGACACAGATTTCTCTGTTGAATACCCATTATTTATATTAGTTCCAAGGCTTCTAACATCATGATACTGTTTCTTCATATTACCTAAAAAAGAGAAAAGTGTATCTGAAAAGAGTTATTCATTTAAAATATCGAAGATTAAAGAATTTCGGCCAAATCATTAATGGTTTTTCAATATTACATGTCAGTTTATGAGGCTTTTTTCAAGTCACAGGGACACCAAGTAAGTCTAGACATAAAGGAACTAAGCCCTTTGTTTTTTGAGACAGAACCTCAAGCTCTCACCCTGGATAGAGTGCTGTAGCATCACAGCTCACAGCAACCTCCAATTCCTGGACTCAAGCGAGTCTCCTGTCTCCGCCTCCCAAGTAGCTGGGACCACAGGCGCCTGGCACAACACCTGGCCATTTTTTTTGGTTGCAGGGCCTGGGCTGGATTCGAACCTGCCAGCTCAGGTGTACGTGGCTGGTGCCTTAGACCATTGAGCCACAGGCGCCGAGCCGGCACTAAGTCCTTTGTAAGAGTCACATCTTCCAAATGATAGGCTAACAATTACATTATGGGATGCCAAGTCTCCACTTACTCTTCCCCTTCTAAACTGCAGGACTCAAATGAATATGCCCATCCTTGTTCTTAAGGTAATAAAATCAGTAGGACAAACAGGTACAGTAGAATAGGTTAGGTACTTATTAGAGGTGTAAGTAGAATAGGTTAGGTACTTATTAGAGGTGTAAGATCACGAAACCAGGATGGAAGTTCTTAAAGGTAAGCTTTATGAAAGTGGCATTTTACTTAGGCCTTGGAAATTAGGTAGAATTTTGAGAAGAAAATAGGAAAGTGTAGGCAGACTAAGAAGAAACATAAAGGGATGGGAAAATAATCTAATTTGACTCAGTGGCATGAGGGGAAACAAAGATAGTTGGCATCCGATCTTAGAAGGCCTCAAAGTCCAATCTTAAAGTGTTCGGAGGGCCTCATGAAACTCACAATGACCCAGTGAAAGTTACAGTCAGGGGAATAACAATCATAACTATTCTGGCAACAACATATAGTATAAAAGTTTGAACAGGAGAGAGTTTAGAGGCAGGTCAAGAAAGAGCCTAAAGAGAACAGAACCTGATGTAATAGACATGCCATTAATGAAGGTAAGCAAGAATACTGAGGAAAGCATAGGTGAAAGAGCTGGCATTTGAATTCAAGAGGGGTAGAAAATGACATGAAACTGGAAGGCTAGGTAAGGGAAACATGAAATCCCAAATAGGTTGTAGATCACAATAATCTGTAGTGACAGGTCTTGAATAGGTGAAAGGGGGAGGAGGAAATGAGAGAAAACATACTGATTTGAATTGCTTATTACAAGTGGAGGCATTCTGAGTAATAAGATTCAGGCTGGGTGCAGTGGCTCATGCCTATAACGACAGAACTTTGGGAAGCCAAGGTGGGAGGATTCCTTGAGGCCAGGAGTTTGAGGTTGCAATGAGCTATGATCATGCCACTGTACTCCAGCTCAGCAGACAGAGTAAGACCTTGTTTCCAAAAAAGAAAAAATAAAGATTCAAAGTGGAGCTATGTAAGAATAAAAATATAACTTGTTCTTGTCTCCCTTCATATGCTTGCTATGTTTATACACACACTATAATCGTGTTTCCTGTGCAAATGTAAATTTTACAAGGGCAGTGTCTGGTGTGAAATCTCCAATGCCTAAGACAGCCACAGGCACACAGAGGGCTCAAGTACCTGTTAATAAACAAATGAACTCACATGTGACTACTGCAGAAGGAAAAATGACTGGTGGGAAGAATGTTTTGGATCTAGGCTTACAATATTAGCAATGAGTTTGTTGAGAAGGTGGCAAAGAATTAAAGAGCAGCTTTACCGAGCAGAATTGTTTTAGCTCGATGATCCCATTTGTCCAATTTTACTTTGGTTGCTTATTCTTTGAGAGTATTACCCAAGAAGTCCCTTGCCCAGACCAAAGTCCTGAAGTGTTTCCCCACTGCTTGCTTTTATTAATTTTATAGTTTTAGGTTTTAGATTTAAGTCTTTAATACATTTGATCCAATTTTGTAGATGGTGAGAGCTAAGGGTCTAGTTTTATTCCTTTGCAGATGGACAGTTTTCTCAGCACCATGTATTAAAGCAACTGTCCTCTGCCCACTGTAGTTTGCACCTCTGTTGAGGATAAATTACCTACCTTTTGAGTAGTGTGATGAACTCTCATGATGTCCTGCCAGGGATATGAATCCTCCCTTTGTCCAGGGTCTGTCAGCCTCCTGTTAGTCACTTAGCCATCTTAGTTATCAGACTGTCTGCTGCAGTATCACAGTACTTGGTTCAAGAAAAGCTTATTTTGCTTAATAATTGACCCAAAGCTCAAGTAGAGCTGGCTAGAGTAGTGATGCTGGCAATACACATATGCCAAAGAGAAGCCATAAAGTGCTTCCTTTAAGTGAATACAGAAAGAAAAAAAATCACATGCTGAGGTTGCAAAGGTCTACCAATCTTTTGTGCATGAAATTGTGAAGAAAGAAAAATAAATTCGTACACTGTGTATATAGAGTTTGGTACTATCTGAGGTTTTAGGCATCCACTCTGAGGATAAGGAGGTCTGTAATGGTCTTCCTCTTTAGTCATTGTGTTTGAGGCCTGATATCCAAATCAAACTGGAACCATCACAAAGTCCCAAAGCTGCAGATGCAGGCATGGATGTGGAGAGGAGGGAACACTTACACTGCTGGTGGGACTGCAAACTAACACAGCTTCTTAGGAAAGAAGTATGGAGAATCCTCAAAGAACTCAAAATAGACCTTTCATTTGATCCTGCAATTACTATGCATCTACCCAGAAGAAAAAAAAAATCATTTTATTATAAGGACACTGGCGCTACATTGTTTATCTCAGCTCAATTTATAATTGCCAAGATGTGGAAACAGCCCAAGTGCCCAACCACTCATGAATAGATTAATAAACTATGGTATATGTATACCAGGGAATACCATTCACCCATAAAAAAGTAGGAGACTTTTCATCTTTTTTATTAACCTGTTTGGAGTTGGAGAACATTCTAGTTAGTAAAGTATCACAAGAATGGAAAAGCAAGTATCCAATGTACTCACTACTAATATGAAACCAGTAGATGAACAAATACACACCCACACAAGAGAAAAACTCAATGAAATTCAAATTGGGGGAGGAGGAGTGAGGGGAGAAAGGGAAAGAGTAAGGGGGAAAGAGGGAAGATCAGTGTGCTCCCACTTAATGGGGACAATGTAAGGGTATATGGCACACTTCCTGGGTTCAGGACACAACTTTAACAGGGATCTTACCTAGCAATTCAGGCATTGTAACCTAATCATTTGTACCATATTAATCTGAAATAAAAAATATAAATAAAAATTAAAATAAAAAACAAACAAGCTGGAATCATCATGTCCAGAATTACTTTCAGCCTCTTGAAAGGGCAGCTATCTAGTAAGAATATGAACCCAAAATGGAGTTATAGAAGCAGAAATGTATGGCTTGGCACCAGTAGCTCAGCAGCTAGGGCGCCAAACATGTACACCAGAGTTGGCAGGTTCAAATCCAGCCTGGGTCTGCTGAACAACAATGACAACAATAACCAAAAGTAGCTGGGTCTTGTGGCGGGCACCTATAGTCCCAGCTACTTGGGAGGCTGAGGCAAGAGAATTACGTAAAGCTCAAGAGTTTGAGGTTGCTGTGAGCTGTGACATCACGGCACTCTACCCAGGGCAACAGCTTGAGACTGTCTCAAAAAAAAGAAGCAGAACTGTAGCAATGCCACTGACAACTCTGGGATGTCTCAGAAGAAGGTAGTTGAGATTTACCATTAGGTAACTATCCAGCTGACAGATCCTAAAAAAAAATTAAGTCCCCCTCAAAGCACACACTTTCTTTTCTTTTTTTTTTTTTTAGAGACAGAGTCTGCTTTGTCACCCTGGGTAGAGTGCTGTGGCGTCACAGCTCACAGCAACCTCCAGCTCTTGGGCTTAGGTGATTCTCTTGCCTCAGCCTCTGGAGTAGCTGGGACCACAGGTGCCTGCCACAACGCTATTTTTTTGTTGTAGTTTGCCCAGGGCCGGGTTTGAACCGGCTATTTTTTTGTTGCAGTTTGCCCAGGGCCGGGTTTGAACCTTGCCACACTCAGTATATGGGGCCAGCACCCTACTCACTGAGCCATAGGCACTGCCCAACACATACATTCTTAATTCAGTAGTATTAAGTAATTTCAATGACTTTTATGGGTCACTGACATAGACTAGGTATTTATAAAACTGTCTCCTTTACCACAAATTTTCTGACAAAAACAAAATGAACATAAACTTAACCTGTTTGTTTCCCTTCTTCCAACTTCAGAAAGGTCAAAAGTCCATTTCTGTTCTTGCATTTTCTTTAAAATGTATTTTTATTAAAGACCATTGATGTATTATCATTACTTCATTTTCAAAGTAAAGACTCTGCTGATCAATTTAGGGAGAAAGTTGTGGAAAGGATCCAAGATCTAAACTTAGTTCCTTTTCTGATAAAGCTCCAATGAGCAGTATGTCAGCGAGTCTCTCTAAAAAGTTACCTTTTCAAATCAGAACTGACATTTAATATTCCAAGACCTTTCTGAATCCTTTTCAGCAAATTTGTCGAAATAAACTAAAAACCTAATCTCTCCTCTATTAGAATGAAGATTTCCCAGTTTGTATAAAAAAGGGTTAGAAGAAGGCGTCGCCTGTGGCTCAAAGGAGTAGGGTGACAGCCCCATATACTGGAGATGGCAGGTTCAAACCCAGCCCCCGCCAAAAACAGTCAAAAAAAAAAGTGAGTGAGAAGAAAACCTTGGAGTGTTTAGAAACTGTTTTCATAAGAACCTGGCTGCCATGGCCGGGCATGGTGGCTAATGCCTATAATCCTAGCACTCTGAGGGTGGATTGCCTGAGTTCACAGGTTCGAGACCAGCCTGAGCCAGAGCAAGACCTCATCAACAAGATTCCCCAGGGATTAACACACATGTTAAGTTTGAGAACTACTGCTGTAATGAATGACTATGGGCCACTACTACATATTATAAATGTCAAAAATGATTTCCAGTGAGGCTCATTGGCTCATGCCTGTAATCCTAGTACTCTGGAAGCCCCATGGGAGGTTCCATTAAGCTCAGGAGTTTAAGAGCAGCCTGAAAAACAGCGAGACCCTATAACCACAAAAAAATAGAAAAATTAGCCAGGCATGGTGGTATGAGCTTGTAGTCCCAGCGACTTGGAGGCCGAGGCAGGAAGGCCACTTGAGCCCAGGAGCTTGAGGTTGCAGTGAGCTGTGGTAATATTGCCGTGATGATGTTACTGCAAGGGTGACAGAGTGAGACAGAGTTAAAAAAAATTAGAATTAAAAAAAAATTCCAACAACTATTTTAAGCCCTAGGACCTTAGAAGTTCTATATAGCTGGAACAGATACCTACAGGTAACTGTATATCACCATAGCTGAAAAGACTGCAATACATTAAAAAGGAGATGGGCAGTCTAATCTTGCCAGTTATTTGCTTTTTCTGGGGGTTATTAACTCCAATTTAATTCAAGAGTTTGATATAAGGAAAGTAAATACTCATTCCAAAAGAAAAATGAGATGTCTAGGCTCAGTAACTGTAGCTCAGTGGTTAGGGTGCTGACCACATGCACTGCAGCTGGTGGGTTTGAACCTGGCCAGGCCTGCTAAACAACAATGACAATACAACACAAAAATAGCTGGTGTTGCAATGGGTGCCTGTAGTCCCAGCTCCTTGGGAGGCTGAGGCAAGAGAATTGCTTAAGCCTAAGAGTTTGAGGTTGCTGTGAGCTGTGACCCCACAGCACTCCATCAAGGGCGACATAATGAGACTCTATTTAAAAAAAAAAAAAAAAAAAGAAATGTCTAAGAGATGTCTTATATCTTTACTTACTACCAATGCAATATTGTTCTATTGCTCACTAGTTGCCATCTCCACACATTCATCCATCACAAAATTCATAAAGGCACCAAATCCCCACAATGTTCTTTGGACATATCTGCCACCATTTAATTTCACTATTATAAAGGGAAAAAGAAGTTTTAGTAAAACTGTCCACTAGCCATCAACTATTAATTAATAATCAGGTGAGATAAAACACGGGTATTTGAGATGTTTGACCCCCTATCCTTACTATATGTCAAGCACTGGGTTATGTGGCTTTTATATTTGCTTTCATATTTCAATTTATAAATATCCTATAAATTAGTATTATCTTTACAAGAGAGAAGTGAAGTTCAGAGCTTTTAAATAAGAGGGTTCAAGGTTACATAGCTATTGTAAGGTAGAGCTGAGTTCAAACCTCCAAAGCCCATTTTTTTTTGATCCACAGATATCCTTCAAATACTGTGTGGGTCAGATTTTTAGTTAGAGTGAATAAATCTGCTTTTCATACATACCCGCCCTCCCCGAAATAGAATAATTGCTCCTTGTCTGAGTCATTTGTAGCGTGTTTAAAAGAAAAAGAGTTGATAAATTTTCAAATATTACAACACAGGAAAATCCTGTTAATTCTTCCAAAGTGAGGGCTTATAGAAAATAAATAAAAGTCTAAAGAGCTATTAAAGGCTGGGCATGGTGGCTCATACCTGAAATCCCAGCATTTTGGAAGGCTGAGATGAGTAGACTGCTTGAGCTCAGGAGTTCAGAGAGCAGCCTGAGCAAGAGCGAGACCCTGTCTCTATTAAAAATAGAAAAATTAGGTGGGTGTGGTGGTGCATGCCTGTAGTTCTAGCTACGTGGGAGTCTGAGGCAAGAAGTTGGCTTGAGCCCAGGATTTGAGGTTGCTGTGAGGTATGACACTATGACACTCTAGCCTGGGACAACAGAGTAAGACTCTAAAAAAAAATGCTACTAAATTTACTAAAGATCAGAAATTAGGTAAATAAAGGCTCGGTGCCTGTGGCTCAACGGGCTAAGGCACCAACCACGTAGACCTGAGCTGGCGGGTTCGAATCCAGCCTGGCCCGCCAAACAACAATGATGGCTGCAACCAAAAAATGGCCGGGCGCCTGTGGTCCCAGCTACCTGGGAGGCGGAGACAGGAGACTCGCTTGAGCCCAGGAAGTGGAGGTTGCTGTGATGTGAGCTGTGATGCCATGGCACTCTACCCAGGGTGACAGCTTGAGGCTCTGTCTACAAAAAAAAAAAAAAAAAAAATTAGGTAAATAAAATTGTCTAGTTAGGAGCTTAATCTGCTTGATTAGTAAACATTAATTAGAGGTTCTATGTGTTTTAAACATTTAAAAGTTGCTCTAAAAATTGACTGCCAAGATACATGTAAAAAGCAACTGAATAATTAAAAAACCCCAACAGGTTCGGCGCCTGTAGCACAGTGGTTATGGCGCCAGCCACATACACTGAAGGTGGCGGGGTCTAACCTGGCCCAGGCTAGCTAAACAATCACAACAACAACAATAAAAAAATAGCCAGCGGCTCGGTGCCTGTGGTTCAGCGGGCTAGGGCGCTAGCCATGTAAACCTGAGCTGGTGGGTTCGAATCCAGCCTGGGCCCGCCAACCAACAATGACGGCTGCAACCCAAACAAAAATAGCCGGGCATTGTGGCGGGCGCCTGTAGTCGCAGCTACTTGGGAGGCAGAGGCAGGGGACTTGCTTGAGCCCAGGAATTGGAGGTTGCTGTGAGCTGTAATGCCACGACACTCTACCCAGGGCGACAGCTTGAGGCTCTGTCTAAAAAAAAAATAGCCAGGCTTTGCGGCGGGTGTCTGTAGTCCCAGCTACTTGGGAGGCTGAGGCCAGAGAATCACTTAAGCCCAAGAGTTTGAGGTTGCTGTGAGCTATGACATCATGGCACTCTACTGAGGGCAACATAGTGAGACTCTGTCTCAAAAAAAAAAAAAAAATTAAAAAAAAAACAAAACGGTAAGAATGGCCTATATCACAAAATCTTACGATTGCAGATGCTGGCACAGAGTGGGGAGAAAGGAACACTTTTATACTGCTGGTGGGACTGCAAACTAATACAACCTTTTTGGAAGAAAGTACGGAGAAAACTCAAAGAACTCAACCTAGACCTCCCGTTTGATCCTGCAATCCCATTGCTGGGTATCTATCCAGAAGAAAAAAAAAACTTTTTTTTTTTTTTTTTGAAACAGAGCCTCAAGCTGTCACCCTGGATAGAGTGCTGTGGCACCACAGCTCACAGCAACCTCTAGCTCCTGGGCTCAAGCGATTCTCCTGCCTCTGCCTCCCAAGTAGCTGGGACTACAGGCGCCTGCCACAGCGCCTGGCCATTTTTTGGTTGCAGCCGTCGTTGATGTTTGGCGGGCCCAGGCTGGATTCGAACCCGCCAGCTTAGGTGTACATGGCTGGTGCCTTAGCCTGTTGAACCACAGGTGCCGAGCCAGAAAAAACTTTTATTATAAGGACATTTGTATGAGGCTGTTTATCGGTGCCCTATTTACAATTGCTAAAGTGTGGAAACAGCCTAAATGTAATTCAACCCAGGAGTGGATTGGTAAGCTAGGGTATATGTATACAATGGAATTATTACTCAACCATCAGAAATAATGGAGACTTTGCAGCGTTTGTAGTAACATGGATGGAGGTGGAACATATTCTTAGTGAAACATCTCAGGAATGGAGAAGCATGAATCCTATGTATTCAACTTTGATTTGAGAACAATTAATGACAATCAATGACACAGTGGGGCATGGGGGAAGGAGAGAGCAGACAGAGAAGGAGGGAGGGGGCGAGGGAAAGAAAACAAAAAAAAAAAGAAAAGAAAATAGTGACTAACTTTCATATAAATTGGATTCAATTTTGACCAAGGTACATTAATTAAATATTAATTTTTTAATTCAACTTGTCAATATGTTGTTTAGGATATTGCATCCTCATCTATAAGTGAAACATGTTTGTAATTTCCCTTTAACAATATATTTTCTTGGGCAGTGCCGGTGGCTCAGTGAGTAGGGCGCTGGCCCCATATGCTGGAAGTGGTGGGTTCAAACCCAGCCCTGGCCAAAAACTGCAAAAAAACCCAATATATTTTCTCCAATTTCAATATCAGATGTATCCAGATCAAGTAGAATGATATTGAAATATTTCTTTCTTTTTTTTTTTTTATAGAGACAAGAGTGGCTCTGCCACTCACCCTATCACCCTCGGTAGAGTGGCATGGCATTACAGCTCACAGCAACTGCTAACTCCTGGGCTTAGGCAATTCTCTTGCCTCAGCCTCCTGCCGGGCCATTTTTTTGTTGCAGTTTGGCCTGGGCCGGGTTTTAACCTGCCACCCTCAGTATATGGGGCCGGTGCCCTACCCACTGAGCCACAAGCACCACCCCAATTTTTTTTTTTTACAGTTTTTGGCCGGGGGTGGGTTTGAACCCGCCACCTCCAGTATATGGGGCTGGCGCCCTACTCCTTGAGCCACAGGCACCGCCCCAAATATTTCTTTTTTTTTATTGTTTATAAGATTTCTGGAATTGCTTGTTTTGTAAAATCATTGTGGTCTATGAGTTTATGATAATTTGAACTTTGTTATTTAATGCTTAATTACTGTTTTCCTATGAATGATTATACTGTGGTTAATATGTTAGCATAGCAGTATTCCCAGATAGATTTTTGTTTGTTGGGAGGTTGGGCTTTGGGGGGGGACAGAGTTAATACTTTGCATGAAATATCTTATTTTATAACAGTGAAATTGCTTTCTCTTTTGTCTTGTGTTTTTTTTTGAGGTGAAATTTAAGTTTTTGTGTGAGTAGTACTATTATACCTATCTTGAGTGTCTTGCTTGTA
>CAUYON010120466.1:0-10275 GCA_963573935.1 Arctocebus calabarensis
ACAGGCGCCCGCCACAACTCCAGGCCATTTTTTGGTTGCAGCCGTCATTGTTGTTTGGCGGGCCCGGGGGCTGGATTCGAACCTGCCAGCTCAGGTGTACGTGGCTGGCGCCTTAGCTCGTTGAGCCACAGGCGCCGAGCCTTTTCTTTCTTTCTTATTTATTTATTTGACACAGAGCCTCAACCTGTCGCCTTGGGTAGAGTGCTGTGGCATCACAGCTCACAGCAACCTCCAACTCCTGGGTTCAAGCGATTCTCCTGCCTCCACCTCCCAAGTAGCTCGGACTACAGGCGCCTCCCACAACGTCCAGCTATTTTTTGGTTGCAGCCATCATTGTTGTTTGGCAGGCCCAGGCTGGATTTGAACCCCCAGCTCAGGTGTATGTGGTTGGTGCCTTAGCTGCTTGAACCACAGGCGCCAAGCCTTTATTTATTTTTTTTGAGCCCTGGGTCGAGTGCTGTTGCATCACAGCTCACAGCAACCTCCAAATCCTGGGCTCAAACGATTCTCCTGCCTCTGCCTCCCAAGTAGCTGGGACTACAGGTGCCCGCCACAATCCCCAGCTCTTTTTTGGTTGCAGCTGTCATTGTTTGGCGGGCCTGAGCTGGATTCAAACCCGTCACTCAGGTGTGTGTGGCTGGCGCCTTAGTCACTTGAGCCACAGGCACCGAGCCTTTTTTTTTTTTCCTTGAGACAAAGTCTCAAGCTGTCACCCTGGGCAGAGTGTCGTGCCGTCATAGCTCACGGCAACCTTCAACTCGGACTCAAGCGATCCTCTTGCCACAGGTTTTCTATGTTTAGTAGAGAGGCGGGGAGTGGTGTCTCGATTTTACCCAGGATGGTCTCGAACTTGAGAGCTCAAGTAATCCACCCACCTCGGCCTCCCAGAGTGTTAGGAACACAGACGTAAGCCGCCGAGCCGCGCCAGCCTTTTTCTCTTTTCTTTTATTTTTTTTTTTAATTATTTTATTTATTTATTTATTTGTCGCAGCCATCATTGTTGTTTGGCGGGCCCAGGCTGGATTTGAACCCGCCAGCTCAGGCGTACGTGGCTGGTGCCTTAGCTGCTTGAGCCACAGGCGCCGAGCCTCTCTTTTCTTTTAAAGGAAAAACTTTTTTTGTTTTTTTTGAGACGGGCTTGTTGTGCGGCCCAGGCTGGCCTCGAATTCCTGAGCTCAAGAGATCTTCCTCCCCACACCCCCGCAGACTGCATCCCTTTCTTGACAGCGATTAGGCAGAGCTCCAGGTACTTTTTACTAGGGCAGGGTGAGGAGTCTATGGGTCTAGTAGGTCCCGAAGAGATGACTGTTCCAGCACTTTCGTCCATGGGAACGTCTGGTACCAGTTTGACCCGGGAAGTGGCTAAAGGCGCCGGGCTCCTAAGATCCTCGCCTTTCCGGGTGGCAAGACATCTGATCCATCTCGAGAACCAGTTCCCGGTTGCTTTAGTTTAGGCGCATGTTACAGCTGACGCTGCTGGTAGCGATTGGGCTCTCGCTCGGGAAAGCGCAGTACGTGTGTTAGGCTGGGGAGGGGACCCTGAAAAGGTCTTCCTGGAGGGCTTCCTTCAGGAGGAAACAAATAAGGAGTTGTTAGCGGTCCAGATAGTTCAGCAAAATGCTGTTTCTCCCTGGGAAATTTCGGAAGAAACACGGTCTAGAGTACTCCAAAGGTCCGATGCCAATAGGTCGAGGGTAGGGGGCGGTACCATTCGCCGCAACTTAGCCCCGGGGGACATCGTCTCTACCCCACGTATCCAATAGACTACCCCAGCTAAGGCCTACGCTGCCAATAGTCGACTTCAGCCAAGACTCATGCAGCCAATGGCCGGCCCAATGCGTTTCCCTGGTGCCAGCCTGCCCGCGCCCACCAATCAGGATTCGGGCCACCTTGGCACCTCCCCTGGTCGCCCGCCCCGCCTCCAACTTGCTCGCGCAGGGCTGGGCTAGGCGGGAGCTGTTTTGGGGCTGGGGAGGAGCGGTCCGGGGCTCCGCCGCGCGGGTGGGTTCGGAGGAGGCCGCACCGGGCAGCAACCCCACTACCACCCGAAGGCCCTCTGCTCTCTTCCCCCTTTTCCCCTCGGCCCATGGTGCGAGGCTGGGAGCCGCCGCCGGGGCCGGACCGCGGTGAGTGATCCCCAGACCCTTGGACTTCCCCTCCCAGCCCGTGTACTACCTAAGATCAACAGAACCCCCATCCCCGCTCTGAGGGGAGAATTCTGGGTTCGAAGTCACCCGGTTCTCTCTCCTTTCTCCTCTGGACTTTTAGGTTCCCTGTTGTAACTAGGGGGAGGGTTAGTGGCTGTGTAGGAAGGAGGTGGGGGAAGGTTGAGTTGGGGCGCCCTTGGCGAGGAAAGGCTTGAGATTTCCTTCGCTCCTGGGGCTTAGCGCCCCAAGTGCGGCAACTTTTTGTTCCCGACCCAGTTTAGACCCTTCTAGACTGCCTGTGAAATGGAGGATAGGAGAACCGTTTACTTCTCAGGCCTCGCCTCCCCTCCCCACTCTTGATTACCTTCTGTCGACCTCAACACACCTACAGAACCTGGCTTTACTTCTGGGGACTAGTGGCCGTTGGGAACGAAGGGTTTTAACTGCCGTTTCTGACTGCCATACCCAGACTCAGAAAACCAACCAGGAAATTGAGAACCCGAGTCCTCTGAGGTTCCTGGTGTTGCGTCCTAATCTGAGACTTAGAAACTAAAAGAAGACTGAAGCTGAGACCTGTTTGGTATTGTGAGCCCAGATCGGGAAATCTTTTTATCATGTGAACCTTCTTCTCACCAAACATTTGAAGCCCTTTTATATTATATAATTAGGATAGGTAGGCAGTAATTGAAAAAGCTACATATTTAGGAATTTTAAAACTGCATTCATATCTTAAATATTATATAATTAAAAGTACGTTCATTTCACCAATTTTTTGCTTTAGTGGTGAGACTTTTTTGTGTGTGTTAAGTCTGCGGATTTGGAGTTCCCAATTGCCTTTCTAATGTTAACTACTACAAGGGAGGTGCAAACCTGGCTGCACCTTGAGAACTTTTTAACTCGACTGGGGCCTGGGCGCTAGTCCAGACGAATTAAATAAGAACAGGGAGGAGGGCACCCTGGTTTTTAAGTTTCCCGGGTAATTTTAGTGTGCAGTCTCAGATGGAAGCCACTCAACACACTTTGATCATCTATGACTTCCAGTTTTAGGTTCTTTAAAGTGAAGAGAGAATATAGACACTTAAGAGGTAATCTGAGTGCAAAATAACTTTTGAGATTTTTTTTTAGTCCCACCTTTCAATCTTTTCCAGTTGTCTTCTCACTCCCAACTCAACAATTTAGTACAGTCTTCTTTGTAGTATGTCTCTCCAAAGCATTTGACTTAGTTTTCATAGGGACAGTTTTTAAAGCAGTAATTTTTCATAGGTGTATATATAATGTTTAATTAATTATATAGATACAGAAACACCTGGGCACAGCAGGTTTGGAGTCACAAAACTGGTCAATGATTTTGGCAAACTAGAGAGTAGCTTACAAACTTCTAGTATCTAGTACACTGTGGATGTTGGTCACGTAATCCAGTGGATCAGTTAAGCCAGGCTCCTGGCCCAGTTGAGCACCCCTCCCTTTCACTGTTTCCAACTAAGATCATGATTAACCTGTTTCACCTAGACTTATTTGAATTCTTGAGTCTTTTATCCACTCTTTCTGTTCATTCACATCAAGCTGTTTGTTCATATTTAAGCTGTTATCACCATTGCCTTTAGTAAGTTGGGAGGATGTAAGACGGAGGTTCTTAACCTAGATTTTTGGCAGTCAGTGAATTCCCTGAGTTCGTTGTATAAGTGTAAATGTTTATGTGTGTGAGCAGGAGAGTGATAACTTTGAGGGTCTGTAACTTTTATCTGATTCTCAAAAACGTTCATGATCCAAAAGTTAATAAGCATCTAAGTTGAATATGACTCAAAGTCCCTAAGGCCCTTAAACCTGTATCAGCAAACATATCAGGGAGTAGTACTTTGACCTTTAAAAATTAAAGGAATCTAGTATGATCATATCTAGTCTCCCCACTTTGTCTCCTACTTTAACCATAAGCCTAGATTCAAACCTAAACTAAAGTCCTCTTTTTCCTAGGACTGTGTAAACGCCGCAACTGGAAATGCAAGGCAGCCCATTCTCTGCCATCCCCCCAGGGATATGAGAAAGGAGGGTATTATACTGACTGTATTTTTATTAGTGACTTTAAGTAGCAGTAGGGCATATCTGGCATATTTAATAAGGATACAGATTTACTAAGTATCAGATAAAATAGATGCTCACCACTACCATGACAACCTCTGCCCTAGGACTCCTTACTTTTCCAGCTTTGAGTCCCTTCTTTTTTACCTAATCCAAAATGGAGACACAAGAACACAAAACACTGTAGTGTCTTCATTATAGTTTTAATATTGTTACAATTTTCATGAGCTGCTCTGGCTGTAAGTTTCCTCCAATTAAGTTCAAAGCCAGATTCTTCCAGGGAAGTACCAGTTATATAGCTGTGCCTTGATTTAAGCCACCATTCTGTTTAAGGAAGTCTTCTATAACTTGTGTTTTATGTAAGTGAAAAAATTGGATGTATACAGAACACCAAATATGATATTTGCAGTATTGCATGTTACACTGAAATATCAAGCTGATTATGAGAACCTGAAGGATATCAAACCATATGAATGAAAGCAAAGTGCTTCCTTGTTAGGCTTATAGCGGTGCCTGCCTTATATTCCCATCTGGCAGTCTTTATTCTCACGTTGGACTGCTTTATTTCGTATGATACATTTTCCTCATATGCAAAGGAACAGGACACAATGAAGTTAAGTAAATGTCAAGTGTTATCATCATAAAATGTTCTCCAGCTTGGATTTGGTGATGTTCCTTGTGGACCACAGAGTCTAAATGGAGGTTTAGCACTTGGCGGGTGCAAAGCAGTGCCTCACAGGCCACCCAGCTGTGCCTGGGATAAACCTGGGAGGGGAAAGATGGAGTAATCACATTGGAAATTCGTGTTAGCAATTGAAAAAGATCCAAATGTAGGATACATTTCTGTGAAAGCAATGGCTTTCATGTTTTTAAGGCAGCAAAATCCATTCTAAAATTGTATCCAAACCCCAAAATACAAAAAGTATAAAGTCACAGATAGCCTGGTTTCTTCCACTGATAGCTATAATTAGGGCTCTGCAAAAGCAGATCGAAAACAGTGACTTTAAAGGATTCAGTCTTTGCCCTACTTCCCCCATTGTCAAGGAGGAACATTACCTTATATCAAACTCACTTCATAAGCTGAAGTAATAATTGCTACTGTTTATTGAGCCTTTACTTTGTTCTAGGCATAAGGTCAAGTGCATTTTTTCATTTAATCAACTTGCTAGGTGGGTGTTTTTCTTTCGGCTAAGGCTTAGAGAGAAGTTAAATAACCTGCCCAAAGACTAGCCGCATTCTAGAAAGTGGTAGAATTGCAATTAATCTCTAATCTACCTCACTTAAGAACTTTCATCTCTAACAGCTGCTTTATGCTCTGCCTATGCATAATGCCTAGAAATGTTGTTCATAAAAATATATAACTGTTTACATACACTCAGCTCTGTCTCCATTTTTTACACATGAAGAAACTGAGGGTTCTAAAAGTGATTTACCCCAAAATCACATAGCTGATATATGGCAGAACTGGGATTCAAACTCACAGGTTGGCCTTACTCAAGAATTCATATTTCTAGGGCTGGGCGCAGTGGCTCATGCCTGTAATCCTAACACTCTGAGAGGCCAAGGCAAATTGCTTGAGTTCAGGAGTTGGAGAACAGCTTGAGCAATAGCGAGACCCCTGTCTCAACTACAATTAGAAAAAATTAGCCAGGTGTTGTGGTGGGTGCCTATAGTCCCAGCTACTTGGGACGCTAAGGCAGGAAGATTGCTTGAACCCAGGAGTTTGAGATTGCTGTGAGCTATGATACCATAGCACTATCTCAAAAAAAGAGAATTCATATTTATTTTTTTCTTTGTTAAGAATTCATATTTCTATCCACCATGCCATGCTGCTTCCATTTATCCCCACCCCCTTTTTTTTTGAGACAGAATCCACTATGTCACCATTGGTAGAGTGCTGTGGTGTCACAGCTCACAGCAACCTCAAACTCTTGGGCTTAAGCGCTTCTCTTGCCTCAGACTCCCAAGTAGCTGGGACTACAGGCTCCCACCTATTTTTTGGTTGTAGTTGTCATTGTTGTTTGGCAGGCCCAGGCTGGGTTCAAACCCGCCAGCTCCCGTGTATACAGCTGCTAGCCACTGAACTACAGGCATTGAGCCTTCCATTTATCCTTTTGAGACATTGGTTTTAGAATCTGTATGGCTTTCAGTTTTGTTTTGTTTTGTTTTGTTTTGTTTTGTTTTTTTAAGAGACAGAATCTCACTTCGTCACCCTTAGAGAGCCGTGGTGTCGCAGCTCACAGCAACCTCCAGCTTTGGGGCTTAGGCGATTCTCTTGCCTCAGCCTCCTGAGTAGCTGAGACTACAGGCATCGCCACAACGTCTGACTATTTTTTGTTGCAGTTTGGCTGGAGCTGGATTCGAACCCGCCATCCTTGGTATGTGGGACTGGTGCCCTACTCACTGAGCTACAGGTGCCACCCAGCTTTCCTTTTATTAAATGGGAATGGTGACATGCATTAAAATGCTTCTGACGGCTGGGCGTTCGAGACCAGCCTGAGCTAGAGCGAGACCCAGTCTCTAAAAATAGCTGGGCATTGTGGCAGGTGCCTCTAGTTGCAGTTACTTGGGAAGTAGAGGCAAAAGAATTGCTCAAGCCCAAAAGTCTGAGGTTGCTGTGAGCTGTGATGCACCGCATTCTACTGGGGGCTACAAAGCAAGACTCTGTCTCCAAAATAAATAAATAAATAAAAACTAATAAAATGCTTCTGAATTTTTATTTTTTAGAGACAGAGTCTCACTGTTTGCCCAATCTGGAGTGCAGAAACATGATCATAGCTCCCTGCAACCTCTACTCTTGATCTCTACTCTCACCTCAGCCTCCCATGTAGGTAGGACTGTAACTGTGTACCACCATGCTGGGCTAATTTTTTTTTTTTTTTTTGTAGAGACAGCGTCTCACTCTATCACCCTCGGTAGAGTGCCATGGCGTCACACAGCTCACAGCAACCTCCAACTCCTGGGCCTAGGCAATTCTCCTGCCTAGGAGCTGGGACTACAGGCACCCACCACAACACCCAGCTATGTTTTTGTTGCAGTTTAGCTGGGGCGGGATTTGAACCCGCCATCCTGGGTATATGGGGCCAACGCCTTACCCACTGAACCACAGGCACCGCCCTGGGCTAATTTTTTTTTTTTTTAATTTCTGTAGAGATGAGGTCTCACTACGTTGTCCAGGCTGGTCTCAAACTCCTGACCTCAAGTGATCCTGTGGCCTTGGCCTCCCAAAATGTGAGGATTATAGGCATGAGCCACTGTGCCACTGTGCCCAGCCTGCTTCTGAATTTTTTTTTTTAATTTTTTAAAATTTTATTATTTTGTTGTTGTTGCATTTTGGCTGGGGCCAGGTTTGAACCCACCACCCTTGGTATATGGGACCAGCACCCTACTCACTGAGCAATAGATGCCACCCTGCTTCTGAATTTTTTAATTATATTGTAAAATTCCTGATAGTAGATTCCTCTAAATTTATGGATTTGAGATTTATTTTCTCAATTCATGTAGTATTTACATAGGTACATCCTATCCTATTGTTATCAGATCAGCAGTGCTATTTATAAACACAGACGGGATTCCCCTGAGAGTAAAAGGTTACAGATGTGACAGTTAAAGGGTCTCTAATGCCCACATAGGGAGCTGAATTAATATTGCCAAAGGAATATTCTGGAAATAACTTGAGCAAGTATTTCAGGAATGAAACATAGTTTGGGGAGGCACCCACACTCATAAACCTGTAGCAGCAGTACTGGGTAGCTTGCAGGAGCTGGTTATAATTTCTAATGAGCCCAGTCCACCTGGTTTGGAGGAGAAAGCTGTGTTGAAAAGATAAGAGCAGGGGGCCTTCCGCCCTAGGTGGAGGGGGCTGTTAGTATCTGTGGGAGCTCTCTGGGCTCCCTGGAGAGAGGCTAGCTGTTGGAAAAAACAAAGGCTTGGGGGAAGGGATAACCTTTGTTCCCAAGCTGACTTGGGGGAGGAAACATTCCCCTCTCCATTTTCACATGACCTAAACCCAGGGGGAGTAAACCTCATTTATCCCAGATCCCTGACCCATATCTCTCATCCTACTGAGAGATGGAAAAAATAAAGCTATCAGTTTGGGGCTTAAAGTTGGAAGGTACTATCATTCCCTTCCCCTGAGCACACCACCACCAAGAAAAGAAAAGGGGGCTGGGGGCTGCGTGCCGGACTACCTTTCAGTATTCACTGGTTGTGTTCCCAGCCTTCTCTCCACATTCTAAAACTAATCATAAATTGTTAGAAGATAAAGAGTTAGTAACAAACTGGGCACAGTGATGTTACTATTATTTCTCTGCTGGGTCCTTGGTCTTAGAAAAATCAAAGAATGAATTCATGGACCACAAGCAAGTGAAAATGAAAGATGATAGATAAGAGGGGAGCAAAGCATCCAGCACAACAGAGAGATTCCTGAGCAGGTTGCCGATTTTGGCTTTCTGTTTAGGGATTTATAGGCAATTTCTTTCCTTTTTTTTTCTTTTTCTTTTCTTTTTTTTCTTTTGTTTTTTTTTTTTGAGACAGAGTCTTACTGTGTCGCCCTGGGCAGAGTGCTGTAGTGTCAAAGCTCACAGCGACTCAAACTCTTGGGCTCTAATATGATTCTGTTGCCTCAGCCTCCCAAGTAGCTGGGACTAAAGGTGCCCGCCACAACACCCGGCTATTTTTTTGTTTTAGTTGTCATTGTTGTTTGGCAGGACTGGGTTGGATTTGAACCTGCCTAGCCACAGAGCTATAGACACCAAGCCTATACATAATTCTAATCATATCTCCTTCCTGTAGGCAGGGGGATTTGGGGAAATGGAATGTATATCTAAAATATATGTCACAGCTACTGGTGCCAAAGGCCTGTAGGTAGAAATTAATTATAAAACTGCCATTGTGGCCAGGCGTGGTGGCTCATGCCTATAATCCTAGCACTTAGAGAGGCTGAGATGGGTGGATTACTTGAGTTCACGAGTTCGAGACCAGCCTGAGCCAAAGCGAGACCTCCATCTCCACTAAAAAAAAAAAAAAAAAATAGAAGAAAACTAAAGCAAGAGGATCATTTGAGCCCAAGAGTTAGAGGATGCTGTGAGCTATGATGCCCCTTTACTGTACCCAGGGTGACAGCTTGAGACTCTTGTCTCAAAAAAAAAGAAAACTTCCATTGTGTAGGAATGCGGTGATGTTTTGGGCATTCTTTTCTTCCCATGGAGTGGTGGCTTAGATGGAACATTGATCAAACTTATTTATGAGCCAGCTAAGGCCCAGAAAATGGAATCTGAGTCCAGCCCTAAGTGGAAAGAACCTGCATCGGTCCTAGCTATTTAAGAGGGTGAGGCAGGAGGATCCCTTGAGACCAAGAATTAGAGGTTACAGTGAGCTATGATCATACCATTGCACTCCAGCCTGGGTGACAGAACAAGACCTTGTCTCCAAAAAACATATAAGAGTTAGTCAGCTTAGTGCCTATAGAACAGTGGTTATGGCACCAGCCACATAACACCAAGGGTGGCGGATTCCAACCTGGCCTGGGCCAGCTAAACAACTGCAACAAAAAAATAGCCGGGCATTGTGGCTGCCTGTAGTCCCAGCTATTTGGGAGGCTGAGGCAAGAGAATCACTTAAGCCCAAGAGTTTGAGGTTGCTGTGAGCTGTGACACCACAGGACTCTATCAAGGGTGACATAGTGGGACTCTGTCTCAAAAAAAAGAAAAAAGAAAAAAAAAGTTAATAGTTCTGAGATTATTGTTCCTCTTGTTTTTAAAGTTGAGTCTTCATTTTTTGATTCTTGTCCTTTGAACTGAGAGAATAAGAAGTAGTAGGCAGCTTCCAGAAGTGAGTTTGAATTGGAAAGATAAAAACTATATAAGGATTAGTTTTCCTTCTTAACCTCTAAGGACAGATTTTTTTTTTTAGACAGAGCCTCAAGCTGTCACCCTGGGTAGAGTGTCATGGCATTACAGCTCACAGCAACCTCCAATTCCTGGGCTCAAGCGAGTCTCCTGCCTCTGCCTCGCAAGTAGCTGGGACTACAGGCGCCCACCACAACGCCCGG
>CAUYON010120472.1:0-19216 GCA_963573935.1 Arctocebus calabarensis
GAGATAACTGGAGGGGGGTGCTTTCTCATGGAGGTTGGTACAAACACAGATGGATGGAGAAGTCAGGGATATACACGTAACTTCTGTTTAGAAAGCTCTCTCTCTATATATATTAGAGAGTTAGAGAAATATTTCCCCCCCTCATATATATATATATATATATATATACATACATATATTTTTTTTTTTTAGACAGAGTCTCAAGCTGTCACCCTGGGTAGAGTGCTATGGCATCACAGCCCACAGCAACCTCAAACTCTTGGGATCAAATCATCCTCTTACTTCAGTTTTTCTATTTTTTAGTAGATACGGGGTCTCCCTTTTTGCTCAGGCTGGTCTCGAGCTTGTAAGCTCAAGCTATCCACCCACCTCGGCCTCCCAGAGTGCTAGGATTACAGGCATGAGCCACTGCGCTGGGCTGGAAAGTTCTTTTCTAAACCCCAAATCAGGCTAAGAAGACATAGAAAGAAGTAAGAAATTCTTCATAGTGGATTTTGAGGGAAACTCCATCTTCACCCCCCTGCTCGATGACTAACAGACCATAATTAAAACTTATTCTTGGGATCAAAAGTTGTGCATTTTCAGGAGTGTCTTGTTAAGGACAAGATGCGTTTGAAGGTAACCTGGTGAGATTTGGCTATACCAATGGTGCAAGGGAAGAGCCTTCAGATTGTTTTATGTCTGAGAGGGAATATGAAACTAAGTGTATTGGGACATACGGCCTAGGTAGGAGGAACAGGAAATAGTCCACTTGTGGGAGAGACAAGAAATACCATGAGAAGAGAAGACAGGACTTGTTTTTTATTGTGTACTATGGTTAAAACCTGTTCCAGAACTAGGAAGCTGCAAGGCCTCCGCTGGGGTAGTTGGTCGTGGGCTCTGAGTTCTCATTTCTTCTAAGCATGCCTCAACCTCATTTTTAGTGATGGGAACCCTCACTCGCTCACCTTCCTTTACTTGTCCCTGCCTTTTCTTTATCTGCTCTTGAGAGCTCATGGCTCTTTTCTGTACTAATGCACGTCACCTTCAGATCCCAGACACTGACAGTAGCCACAGCTTCTTTCCCGTCTCTGTGGCAGGGACCCCCTGCCAATCCCAGTTCTAGTACTTTTCAAGAGGGGTTTTACTCACAAGCCAGAGCCTTTCCTTACCTGCCCTGGCTCTGGGAGTGGGATTTCAGGTGTGACTCTATAACTGGCCAACTCTGCAGAGATCCAGCAGCCAGATCTCCGTGCCGGTGAAGCTGAGGGAGGCACCTACCCCTCCACTACCGCACCTGGCGACATGCTTGTCACTGCCCTCATAGTCCCAGCCCAAGCCACACGCCTCACTCTATACTTGTCAGGAGAGTGTTAAAAGAATGCACCTGGGGTTCTGGGGCTCCCATGGAGAGGTGGGGCCCTCTACCTTTTCTGATTCCAGCCCCTTGTTCCTGGGTCTCACAGATTTCATCATGAAGTCTGTATGAGCCCCAAGTCAGAATAGACACAGATCTTTTTCCAAATACTATCTTGGGGTCCACAGTCAGTTCTCCCTGAGAGAAAACTTGCATTTCACTTTGAAGCTTTGACTATAGGCACAGAAATCCACCGCTGTGCACCTGTTTGAGCTGTGATCAGAATGGCACGCAGCTCCACCCTCCGAGGCCCCCAGCCCAGGGCTGTCGTTGGCCCAGTATGTGGTCAGGCTGACTGCTGCCTTTTATTTTTGTAAATCAATTTGCCAGGTGATTATCCAGCGCGATATTTAATCTGTAGGGAGTCCTTTCAACTATTGCAAACTGATGTGTAGGTCATGTAGATGTTTCATACATAGTGCCAGAAGCCCAGCTTTTCAGAAGAGGAATCTGTTTATTTGTAATCACTTGTAAATGAGTCCCAGAGGCCGTATAAAGAGCGTCAGCGCATCATTTTAATTTTGACTTCACAGGACAAAGGGCGGAGGGTGCATGCGTCTGCTAGGTATTCTTAGCATCCAGCATCATAAAAGTTCTTGCTGAATACTCTGTCTTGCTTCCCAGTGGTCTCTGTCTACTCTCCTTCTCAGGGAAAGTAATTAAATTGACTAACGCCTGTCTTAGTCTGTTTGAGCTGCTCTAACAAAATACTATAAACTTGGAGACTTATAAACAATAGAAATTTATTTCTCATAATACTGGAGACTGGGAATTCCAAGATTTCAAGTACCAGCAGATTTTGTGTTTGATGGGGACCTCACGTTGTGGCCTTACAAGGTGGAAGGGACAAATGAGTGCCCTTTGGCCTATTTTATTATGATTTTTTTTGAGACAGAGCCTCAAGCTGTTGCCCTAGGTAGAGTGCCGTGGCCTCACAGCTCACAGCAACCTCCAATTCCTGGGCTCAAGCAATTTTCTTGCCTCAGCCTCCCAAGTAGCTGGGACTACAGGCGCCCGCCACAATGCCTGGCTATTTTTTTGTTGCAGCCGTCATTGTTGTTTGGTGGGCCCAGTCTGGATTCGAACCCGCCAGTTCAGGTGTATGTGGCTGGCGTCTTAGCAGCTGAGCAACAGACGCCGAGCTGTCTTTGACCTATTTTATAATCACACTAATCCCATGAGAGCAACATCCCTGTGACTTAATCACTTCCCCAAAGTTGTCACCTCCTTACATTATCACCCTGGAGGTTAGAATTTCAATAAGTGGGTTTGTGGGAGAGCAAATATTTAAAGACAGAGCAAGTGTTATGGCTTTATTTTTACTCTTTTGATGCTTCAATCTCTGGTGATGGTGGCCCCGCCCCGTTAGCCATTCTCACGACACAGAGTCTGGAGTGTTGAAAGGCCAGGGAGCGCCTCTTCGGTTTTTGAGTGTGGGTTGTTGTCGACACAGCTGGGAACTCCAGGAAGCCGGGCTCCCTCCGTAAGAGCCCATGAGACCACCCAGATGATGATGCAGAACTAAGCAAATGATTACAGGACCCTGGGGAACACCGTGGAATGTCACTTTGGGGATATCCTGTTGGAGCCATCCAAGTGCCCCAAGGCAAAGGGACGCAGCCATCCATAACCTCTGACTGTGACAGTGAGACAAGTCAGACGAATCAGTGTTATTTAAATAATGGGAATCTTTGTTCTTTGAAGGAAAAAACCCATCTCATTGTTTTTGATATTAATGGGTTATTAGTTGATAACATATTGTTTCTAAAAGCCCATCTGCTAACTGCACAGTTAATAAGTCTTTCATAGTTGAAATTTGTCAGGAATTCTCTACAGCCACCTGTAATAAGTCTATCTTTAACAAGAATATATTTGATATAGTACAAACTCATTACAATTACACTTGCTGTTACACGAGATTTAGATCCATCAATATTCATATCGTGTCCATTAAAATATAATTTGGGACCCAAAGCCATATTCTATTTCGGATGCTGACTTAAAAAAATAATTTATAATCCCCACGGTTACGGGGTACAGGAGGGGGTGTTGAACCTGGGCTCCACAAAGTGCTTTGTTTGTCAAGCATTTGTGAAGATCATGTTTGAAGATAGAAGATAGAGATGGGGCAAGGTGGACTTGTTCCACGTAATAAAGAGGGGAGGCCTTTGAGGTTGGGGGAATAAAGCCAGGAGGAAGGAAAGAAGAACCACGAAAGCTGGGTCCTGAGCAGGGAAGAAGTGGAGAAAAATTACCCTTGTGGGTGACCTGGGAGAGCACTGAACTTTGGAGACAGATAAATTTTGGAGAACGATGATTTTTCTTAAGTAGTATATTTTGCAACATGGGTTTTGATCTTTCTCTCCCATTTTGTCAGTGAAATTGTCACAATTTCAGTGTAACTACAGTGTTTTCTGGACTTGTAAGGACTGCTGGTTTCAGAAATAAGATTGGCACAAAGAAAAACAGGTGGTTCAAGGGGTAGAACTCACACGTGGGCCCAGAGTAGGAAGACTTAGTGTATGGGTTGTGGTGTATGGTAGGGGACCAGGAAAGAAACTTTAAGGACAGACCACGCATGTGACTGATAAATATTCTGGGACAAATTAAAAGCCAGAATTCGGAGACCTACTCTTTAGGTTGAAATTAGTCGTACAGGAGGCATGAACCACGTAGAAAGAGTTGATAGGGAGAGAGAGTTACTGTCATGTTTGGTGTGTGAGTGAGCAGGAAAAGCTGAGCGAGTGTCTACGTGGAACAACACTACACTGCAGAAGGTCTTAGCTTGTCACGCCACATTCCCTATTACTACAAAGCAGAGGAAGCAAAAAGGAACCACCTATCTCTAGAATCAAAAGGAACAGGGTAAACACGCTGAGATGGGTCCTAGGTGTTTCCGTCGAATACAATAGTAGTGTTAACCAGAATCTCAAATTTATCACAGGAATCACATGGTTTTGTTTGTGTGGTGTGTGTGTTTGTTGGATGATCTGAGATAAGGAAGGTTCTCATAAGCAGGAGACACCAGGCTGGCTCAGTGAGAATTAATTTAAATCAACAGAATTGTAGGCAAGAGTGTGGTGTTTTTTTTTTTTTTGGAGACAGAGTCTTACTCGGTCACCCGTGCTGGAGTGCTGTGGCATGATCATAGCTTACAGCAATCTCAGACTCCTGGGCTCAGACTATCCTCTTGCTCAGTCTCCTGAGTAGCTGGGACTACAAGCCCCTGCCACAATGTCTGGCTAATTTTTCTATTTTTAGTAGAGACAGGGTCTCACTCTTGCTCAGAGTCATCTCAAACTTCTGACCTCAAGTGATCCTCTGTCCTTGACCTTCCAAAGTGCTGGGATTACAGGTCTGCACCACTACACTCGACCTAAACGCTTTCTGTAAAAGAAATCTCATGAATGCTAGCTAATTCATAAAACTAATCCAAGTAGAGCTTTTCTGTTTGAAATGGCCAATGTTGAGGCCCCTGTAGCCAAGGGCCCTCTTTTACTAGATCTTTCTCTGCCTTCTGTGCTTCCTCCAAAAACAGGCCCCTTTAAAACTCCTTGAATCTGGGGAACTGATTCATGTCTTCAGAATTGTTTTGTACATAGATTAGTCAGAACTTCAAGAGTTTCCACTTCCAACCCTACTGGTTACACATGTATGCAGAAATGAACATCGCAATTGAGCACCTGCCTCAGAAGCTTAATTACCATGTGATTCTGACTTGTTGGTTATTATACTTAGAATAGGAAGTGACTTCTGGCTCTGAATGGTCTTGAATCAGAGGCCCACCCAGGCTACCTGGCCCTAAGCACACTGTAAGGCTACAACTCATTTTATTGTTTGTTTTATTGATGCTCAGTTTTCTGTATTAAAATATTGCCTGAAGGACCATGAACCAAGCATAACTATGAGGGAGTAAAAAATATATATTAATAAAATAAATAGAGACTGATAATCTGGACTTGTGGTGAGTCTTTGCTTTGAATTTTTTTGTAGTTGTCAAATCTTACAAGTTATATTTAAATAATAGTTCAGCATGTTGAAGCATATTCTACTTCATTATGTCAAATAATTCTTTATCTGTCATCTGTTACATCCTTGTGGCAACCACATGTCCTAATCTGGCAACACAACTTCTTTGATTCTCTGGAATCCAGCTGTCACTACTGGGATCTCAATATGCTCCATACTTTTGTTCAAAAAAGGATATCTGTATTTTTCTTAAAATATGTTATTCTGTAAGTAAGAGGTACTATTGGGATATTATTAGAAGGTAAAAGCATGTTAGTAGTTGGGTCTGATGGCTCATGCCTATAATCCTCGCACTCTGGGAGGCCGAGGTGGGTAGATTGCCTGAGCTCACTGGTTTGAGACCAGACTGAGCAAGAGCAAAACCTCGTCTCTAAAAAATAGCCAGGTGTTGTGGCAGGTGCCTGTAGTCCCAGCTACACAGGAGGCTGAGGCAAGAGAATTGCTTGAGCTCAAGTGTTTGAGGTTGCTGTGAATTATGATGCCAGAGCACTCTACCAGGGGCGACAAAGTTGAGACTGTTGACACTGGTCGTTACATTTCTGATTAGAGCCGAACTAGTGGGTATAAAGTGGCATTTCATTTTGATTTTGATTTGCATTTTCCTGATGGCTAGTAATGTTGAACATCTTTTCGTGTGCTTATTAGCCATTTCTTATCATCTATAGGGAAATGTCTATTCTAATGCTTTGCTGATTTTAAAATTAAGTTGTTTCTTTATTATTGAGTTATAAGAGTTTTTTATATACTCTAGAAAAAGTTCTTTATCAAACCAATGGTCCGCAAAAATGAGTTGGAAAGTATTCCCTTGTTCACCCCTTTTCTATTTTTGGGAAGAGTTCGTTAAGGATTGGTACTAATACTTCTTAAAATGTTTAGTAGAATACACCTGTGACGCTATCTGTTCTGGGCTTTTTATTGTGGGAAGTTTTTTGATTATTACCTCAATCTATTTGTTAAAGGCTTGTTGGTATTTTCTATTTCTCCTGAGTTGGTTTTGGTAATTGGTGTCTTTTTCAATCCAAGTGTGTCTGTTTCATACAAGTTATTTAATTTGTTGGTATACAGTTGTTGATAGTGTGCACATGTGATTATTTTTATTTCTGGAATGTTGGCAGTAATGTCCTCTCTTTCATTAATACCTACAGTAATTAGTTCATTAATACCTCTAATTACTGTAGGTATTAATGAAATACCTACAGTATTTGGTTTTTTACTTTCTTTTTCTCTTGTTCAGTCTAGCTAACAGTTTGTCGATTTTGACCTTTTCAATGAACCAGCACGTGATTTAGCTGCTTTTCTTTCTTTTTCTTTTTTTGAGACAGGACTTCAAGCTGTCGCCTTGGGTAGATTACCGTGGCATTGCAGCTCACAGCAACCTCCAACTCCTGGGCTCAAGTGATTCTCCTGCCTCTGCCTCCCAAGTAGCTGGGACTACAGGCGCCCACCACAACGCCCGGCCATTTTTTGGTTGCAGCCGTCATTGTTGTTTGGCGGTCCGGGCTGGATTCGAACCCGCCAGGTCAGGTGTATGTGGCTGGCGCCTTAGCCCGTTGAGCCACAGGCACTGAGGCAATTTAGCTGCTTTTCTTTATTGTTTTTTCTATTCTTTAGTCTTCACTGTAATCCTTATTATTTCCTTTCTCATATTTGCTGTATTTATTTGCTTTTCCTTTTCTGGTGTTTTCGTTCCATTCTTCCTTTACTGTATCCTTTTACCCTAACCTAATATGTTTTATTGTAGCATTTTAATTCCTTTAATAAAACTTTCACTTTTAAAACTTTCCTAAGGGTGGCTGCAGGGCTTACCATATACACTTTAATTTATTAGAATCTACATTAGATTTAGATTAATAGTTACAGAGAGATATATAGATGCCAATTCTATATAGCTTTATTATCTCTTCCTGTTTTTTCCTGTTATTATTATTTTATGGAGAATAATAGTATATACTAGTATTATTATTATATATATTATTATTATAATACCTATTATACCTTTTTATTTTGTAAACCAATGATATTTTGCTATAAGTGTTATTTTATATAATTTTATGTGTATATTTTATGTTTATTAAGAAAAGAAAGAAGAGGAAGTACATATTTACAGTTTGTTAGGTTTGCCTTCCAATTTACAATTTCTGATTCACTTAATTTGTTTCTCTGTGTTTAATTTACCACTGGATGTCATTTCCTTACTCCAATACAACTATGCCACCCCCTTCCCTCCTGCTGTCATTTATAAGTATATTATATTCATATATGCCATGAACACAACAAAACTATCTATCTACTGTTTTATACAATTGGCTTTTAAATCAATTAAGAGAAGAAAGGAACCTAATTAAGCATTTATGTTGCCTTTTATAATTATTTAATTAAAAATTTTAAAATTTACTGGCGTATGTGTGTGTATGTGTTCAGATTACTATCCAGGGTCATTTGATTTCAGCCTGAAAATTTTGCCTTAGTATTTCATGTAAGTTAAGTCTGCTAGCAACAAATTCTCTCAGATTTTTTTTTAACCTGGTGATATCTTTATTTTGATTTCATTCATGAAGATGTTTTTGCTGAAAAAGGTTCTTGGCTGACAGTTCCTACACCCCCAACACTTTGATCACTTTGAATGAGACACCCCATTGCTTTCTTGGCACTGTTGTTTCTGGGAATTTAGCTGTAATCTTATTGGAGATTCCTTGCACAGGATGAATCATTTTTCTCTTCTCCTTTAAAAATTTTCTGCTTAATTTTTCCTTGTAGTATATTTACTATGATGCATCTGGGAGTGGACCTCTTTGGATTTATTTTATTTAGAGTTTGTTGAGCTTCTTGAATGTGTAGATTAACACACATTGTATAGTAGTGTGTAGTAGCAAAATTGGCAAGTTTTCAACCATTATTTTTCTCTCCCTTTTTCTTTCTCCTTTCTTTCTGGTACTCATGTTATACGTATGTTGGTACAACTAAAGATGTCTAGTATTTCTCTGAGGCTCCATTTGCTTTTTTTCATTCTTCTTCTTTTTTTTAATCTCTATTATTTAGATAGTGTGAGCTAGAGACAACCAAAATGAAAATTTATCTGTAGCTCTGCTTTCTTTCCCATGTTTATCTGGACTTCCCCTTTCTTTGTTCCACATGTCCTTGGCCTGCTCAATTTAGCAATTTCTCCTCAGTGAGAGTTCTATAGACTGAATTATGTCCCTTTCTTGCAAATTCATATATTAAAGTCCAGTTCTCTATGTGGCTATGTCGGACACAGTGCCTTTAAGATTGTGATTAAGATTAAACAGGGTCATAAGAATGGAGCCCTATTGGGGATTCTCAGAGAAATAAACCAAATAGGATATATGTAAATAGGATATACATAAAATAAAATATTTGTTCATGTGATTATAAAGGCTTAAAACTCCTGTGATCTGATTCTGCAAGTTGGAAACCAAGCTGTAGTTAACCCTTTGACTGGAGAGTGCTCAGAAATGATGCACACCAGTTGAGGACTGCAGTGATCGCAACAATCATTATAATACAGAGTGCTACTAGACATTCTTTGGTTTTTTACTAGTCAAAATAATTCAGCATGATTTATTTATTTATTTATTTATGTATTTTTTTTTTGAGACAGAACCTCATGCTGTCACCCTGGATAGAGCTCACAGCAACCTCCAACTCCTGGGCTCAAGCGATTCTCCTCCCTCTGCCTCCCAAGTAGCTGGGACTACAGGCACCCGCCACAACGCCCGGCTATTTTTTGGTTGCAGACTTCATTGTTGTTTGGCGGGCCCGGGCTGGTTTCGAACCAGCCAGCTCAGGTGTATGTGGCTGGTGTCTTAGCCCATTGAGCCATAGGCGCTGAGCCAGCATGTTATATTTATACTTATAAAAAAGTAATATACTAAAAAGTTAAATTTTAAATAGGATCTACATTTAGGTTTTTCATATTAGATTCTGAGGTACTTGGCAGTTTATGTTTTTCTATGAGAAGTATTTTTAAAGCTACCTTTGTATCCAGATTCTCCAACAATGATTAAGTCTTTTCAACTTGATGACTCTTAAAATTTATTGTACTCCATATTTATATGTGCTGCCACTAGAATCTACTATTTGTATGATGTATTTCAGGCACAACTGTGATAAAATATTATGACTGTAGGGTATGATGTTTACAGAGTCAAGTCAGGTAACATAATAGTAACATGTGTCCTCAAGTTTTTGTTTGTAAAATGAATAACATCTTACAGGTGTCATTGGCACCAAAGGAACTTCTTGTTTGAATGCCTAAAGACATGTTCATTATTCACAGTCAACAGGTTAAAAGTTCTGAGAGCTCAGGGGTCAATGATACAGTCTGGAACTAAAGCTTTGAGAGTCAGAAGTACCCGGGGAAGAAGACTGTTGTCCCAGTCAACAATCAGACAAAGAGAAAATTCAACCTCTCTACCTTTTTTGTTCTGTTCAAGCCCTCAATCGATTGTATAATGCCCACCCACACTGACAAGGGTGACCTTCTTTATTCAGTCTGCTGATTTGAATGTTTTTCTCTTCTCTTCACAGATATAGACAATGTTCTACCAGCTACCTGAGCATTCTGTTGCCTAGTCAAGTTGACACATAATAAAACTAACTGTCCACAAGCCTTGATCAGATAGAAGTGGAATCCTTTGAAGAAGGTCCTCACCAGAGCCTGAGTTGTCTGGAAGCTTGACCTTGGGCTTTTCAGCCTCTATAACTGTGAGAAATCAGATTTTGCTGTTTTAGCTACCAAGTCTATGATATTTTGTTATGCTAGCCTAAACAGACTAAGACAGAAAGGTTTGCTCTAGAAGTGACCTCAGGATTGAACGTTTTGAGAACTCCTAGGACCAAGACCATTTCATCACTTGCTGACCTTCCCAAGTGTCCTTGCTCTCACCTGTGCATCAGAGTTTGTAGAATCCTCTCTGGTCCAATTACTATGCTTAGGCAGTCACTACTGTTGGTGATTTCAGATGTTCTAGTTCTCAGGGTACTCAGATGCCCATTTCCCTCTTTCCCCCTTCTCTCACATGAATGTGGACACCAAGTGGGACTTGTCACTGTTAGTGGTTCATCTTCACGTCTCATAATTTGGGGTTCCTATCCACCAGCATTCTTATGTCCTTTTGATGGTGTTTTTACCCTAGAGACCACTATGTGAATAAATACGTGACTTCCTTGGACTTCTTAGATCCTACCTAGAAATCATTCTGTACTTTTAAATCTTCATTTGAATTACATAATACCACTTCTGAATCAGAAGGGCGATAATAGACTGTCTAGGAGTTATCTCAGAGTGGGGAGGTCTCTAAATCTGGTAAACCTGATGAACTAGTTTATCTAAAGTTTATTGTATTTGAACTTCATCCCTGAGTCAGTTCTAATGAGTATCAAAAAGGAGAAATGGGAGTGTGGGATGATTTCATTTCTGTGTTAAAGAACTTAGGAAAATATATGTCTCATCCCTAGGTCTGATCAGAGGAGCACATCTGGACCAGAAGATGTCAGGTGTGGAGGAGCTTCTGAAATCAACCACTAGATGCATTCACACAGGTGATGGACCATTTTCACTGAGAAGCAATTAGAAACTTTGAAAGTCTTGTACAATAAGAACTCATATCCAAACCCCAGCCTTCAGAAAGAGATGGCCCCCCAAACAGACATACATCCAACAGTGCTGCAGGTTTGGTTCAAGAACCACAGAACAAAACTCAAGAAAGCAAAATGCAAGGACCTTCAGTAACAACCTCAAGCCCAACAGCAGCTGGTGCCCGAGGGTGGAGTCAAGACCAGTCCCTCCCAAGAAGATAGGGACACACAACCCAGAACCCCCAGTGACAACTGTCCGATAGCCTGTGTTTATGCAGATTCCCAGACACCCTCATACCAACTTAGCCTGTACCCCAGTGTTAAGGTCCCTACACATGTCTCCATTGGCCACAGAACAGTCCACTTTGGCTGCTGTCAAGACCCCAACATTTACTGCCTGTATCCCATTTTAGAATCCCAGGTCAGTGCCCCCTGCTTCCATTCTAATGCGTTTGGCTGTAAACTTCTGCAAAGTCGGGAGAGACCCTAGATGTAAAAGGTCTCATGTAATGATTCCCTCTCGAAAATCCTAGTGGTAGACAGACCCCACATAGACAGGTGGAGTTCAGAAACACGTGGTACAAGAGAAAAACTCACGAGGCTACATCCTGTGTAATTCCATCTGAGTGAGTTCTGAGAGAAGACAGGGAAAACTCAGATTAGTGGCTGTTCATGTGGACAGAATTAAAATGCTTCATGTCTTAATTAGGATGGGAGAAACCTGGGCAATTACATTCATTAAAACTCTAAGAACTGTACATCTTAACTGTATATTTTATTTTACATAAATTAAACCTCAGTAAAAAAAATAGTAAAAAAAAAAGAAAATACATGTCCATATCCAGTGAAATTCTTAGCCTCCTGATATTACTTTATTAGATAACTAGGCCTTGGTCCTCTATCAGAACTAAAATTTACAAGTTTTTAATTGTAAAGGTGTCTGATGATTTATTTTCAAGATAGGTCTAAACTTATAAGTTAGTCATATATATGAGGAAAGAAGTCACAGTTGAATCATAGTCAATTTTTCAGAGAAAAGCCATAAAATTTATACTGGTTCTCTAAGTTGGTTACTTTATGTGGATGGGTTTAACATAGTGAACATTTCTTTCTGAAACGCCAATGCATAAATCTGGGGCATATTCCTACTTAAGGAGTTAATATGTAATAAAACATAAGTCTTGGAGCTATTAAAAAATTATTGCTCAATCATCAGGTGGGATAACCCTTACCTGTTTCTCCTTATGGAGAACAGGTTAGAAAATGATGATTGGAGCGTGCATGATACGTGTAGCCAGGACTTGCAACACCGTGGTTACTCTTATCTGATTCTTCCTGGTGATCTGTTAAAAAAAAAAAAATTAATGCCCAAGTATAATTGAAAGCTTCATTTCTTCAGGGACAGAATAAGTGATGGGGCTTAAAAAATCACATTCGTAGTTTCTTTTGTCCTCTTATTAATTACTTTAAATGTCACTTAGATTTCTCTGTGTATTTTTCTATCCAGTAAAAGCTTTTGATCTGTGTTCCATGTGGCATCACGGAGGGACAAAGGTTAAAAAATAGAAAAGAATGAAAGAAAACAGAACATGGAAATTAGAAAAAGATTTGCTTTTTTATACAGTACAACCTCCATAGCTGACCACTTCTCTACATTGAGCACCTCCTTAAGTTGACCTGATTATCACAGACATACACCACATGTACGTGCCAGTACAGTAGGCCTAGTTCATTATGTTGACCACCTTCATTATGTTGACCAGTTTGTTACAGTCTCTTGGGTGGCCAACTTATGGAGGTTCTACTGTATTTTAAATACTTGAATTCATATATCCTAATAAATTGTGTTTCTTGGAAGACTTAAAAAATGGCAACTTAATGGTACTATATATACGTAGACAGTTTTATTCCATTCTGTGTGTTTTATAGAATTTTTCTCCTTTAGTAATATAAAAGCTTCTAATTGGTTCCCCAATTCTTTAGTGATATGTCTGCTATGGCCCTGAGATCTGCTGGGGTAGAAAATAAAGGGAAGCGAGGAAAGTAAGACTCAGGATCTCTGCATTGGGTGGGAGAAGCATCACCATGGGAAGATCAGACATAGGGTGCTAGGAGTAGCTCATCACTGGGGAAAGCCCCCAACCCCTCTCGTCACAGCGTCCTCAGCCTCGTGTCCTTGGAAGTAGGATTTTCTGTTACGCTCTCCTCTTAGCATGTTATGAACCACATACAATGCTAGCCTGCCAATAAATAAATAACTTGAAATCCTACCAGTCAAGATAAAACTCAAATACTGTCTCTTCTATGATGTCGGCCTGGATCCCTTTACCCCAACCCCTGTCAGGAATAACCCCTGATTCTTCTCTTTTCTGGCTGCCTATAGAATCTTGACATGAGAAATTCTTCCTCTTTCTCTCTCAGCCTTTTCTCTCCCCTTCTCCCTTAGGAACTCAGCTGCTATGTTGTAAGGAAGTTCACGTCTCTGCCAGATCTGTGGCCAACTGTGGACGTCAACCACTAGACATGTGAGATGGACCTTAGGTGATTCCAGCCCCAGCCTCCGAGCCCCTCCTTCTTTCAACTGAGGCCTCAGGCCCTGTGTACATGGCATCCAGGTTAGAATTCCTTACGCACAGACACTGTGAGAGGTAATAGACCATTATTGCTTTTTTAAGTCACTAAGTTTTAATTCATTATGTAGGAATAAACAGATAGCAGCACAAAGGCACATGCAATTCCATGTGTAAACATTTGGTGTCTTTCATCCCTCCTCCCAGCTCTAACTTGTAACACTTTTGTAACATTAGTACACTACACAGGAAATAGAAATCATATTTTAAAATTGATTGTGAGGATTAAATAAGATCATGTGAAAGGGCCAAGCAGAGTGTTCAGTAATATGAAGTACTGTGTAAATCTTAACCAAACATGAATTTGCTGAATGGATGTTTCTTATGTTTACATCATGAATTTGCTTCTCTTGTATATTGTGTCTGTATTGCACAAAAGGGAAACAGTCTGGTCAAGTGAGTTGAGCAAAAGTAAGTCCTGCAAGTTAGCAAAAACAGTTGGTTCAATGAATTGCAGTCACACAAACAGAACTGCAACTTGCTTGGTTAAATTTTCCTTTTCTCGTCTGGTTGCTCCATATTATATTTGTATACTACACTTTGTTTTTTCTTTCATTCTCTTTCCTTTTGTTGTCATTTTTCAGTTGAATTTTAAAATGTCCATTGGATTTATTTATGGGGTTAGAGTCTCTGGAAGAAGGTCTTATTGACGTTTCTTCTATGGCCGGATAAAATTGCATCTTCACTCTATTTTTGTATTCTGGTACCAGAAGTGGTCTCATGTAGGTTAAGGTTAAAAGTGCTCGGTGCTAGGGAGAGGGGGATCTGAGAAAAAGCCAAGCATCACTGCTGGCCTTGTCTACTAAAAATAAGACTGGCTAGACACAACGCACTGTCCCAACCCTAAGTCAAATGCTGACAGTGAGAAGGAAAAGGCAAGGCAGAGATTGTTGTAACTTATGCCACCTGTACACGGCATACACAGACCCCACCTTAGGCTCAAATCAGGTAGTGATGATTTATTACACCTGCACAGGTGGACCGCTGTCCCAAAGGGCAAATGGCCCAAATCAGGTTGTCATTTATTACATCTGCACAGGCAGACTGCTGCCTCAAAGGGCAAATGGCCTCTCAGTGCAGTATAGGCTGATTTTTATACCCTTTTAGTGCTGATGTGGCAAAGCAAGCATGTACAAAAGAGGAACATACCTGATTACAGGGCGGGGTTACAGTCAGATGGCTAGCTCAGGGGGGTACATCGTGGGGTACCCATAGGGGTGTGGCTACGGTCAGGGGCCTGGCACAGGGGGTTGCATCGTGGCAGTTGGCATGAAAACTAACTTGGCTTGGGAGACTCAATAGCTTGGGAAACTCTGCTTGGGTGAGTTTTCACCATTGTTTCAACTGCGTTTAGGGAGGTCAGGGAACTCAGAGAACTTCCTTGTCAGAAACCTGTTCTCAGAATTAAACCAATAAGGGGGGTTTGAGACAGATGAAGACTCAGGCTGAAGCAGTTAGGGGCCTTTAGAGGCCTTTAGGGGCCAGGTCGGTTACTACAGGATGCTCATAAAATATGTATTAGATATTATTAAAGGCCCGGCTAGAGAAGGCTAGCAGAACCAGGGCTTACCTGTAATCCATCTCTGTAAGAGAGTAGTTTGGCTGTTATGCCCAGGACTTATCAGCTGTCATCCTGGCCCTCCCCAATGCGCTCTCAGCACCAGGAGGTTGGCCTTCTCAAGTGGAGGATGTTCCTGCAGTCTGTCAAGGATGTATAGAGCACAGTCTATGCTCATGTTTCCTGTACATAAAACATATCATTTGCAAGAAGACTGGAGAATCCCTCTGTGTGTAGCATAGCAGCGAGGGTTGTAGACCTGGTGTCAGTAAACCTGGACACACGGTTTCTCCGAGCCCCTTTCAGTCACCTGTCAAATGAGGCTGTTGGATAAAATCACTTTTAAAGTTCTAGCCTGCTATATTATTCCATCACTTTGGCATATGGAGCTGCATGATAAATCAGTACAGAAAAAAAGTGAGACTGTGCTTGGGTTCTAAGAGAAATTCAAAATAATTAACCTACATATCCTTTTAGGTTAGTTAAAGAAGAATTCTAACTGTAAAATACTAATTCAGATACAATATTTTAAAGACTTTTACAAAATCTTAGTGAATCAAAACCAGTGAGTAACATATTACAAACTGTAGGATTCATGAAAAAATGAGGGCTTAAAGAATTATTGCCATGTTGATCAAATCGTTGTTTAATTTTTAGAAATAATGACATGTGAATCTTGATGTTGCTACTGCAAATGCATTCCAAGGTTTTGGGTGTATAGTTCTGAAAAATTTGTAGTCTATTGCTATAAATACATAGCAGATAATTTCCTCTAGAAAATGGTTTTTATAATTATGAATGCCCAATGATTGCATGTAAGAGAATTTTATTTGTTGGCTGAGTTACACTTACTGGGAAATAAGTAACAAAAGAAAACAGAATGACCACTACATTCATGAAGCAACTGAGGTACCTACAGTTAAACTATGGAGACAACCAACTGAAAGTCAGATAGTGAAGAAGACATGAGCTCTAATAAGGTGGAAAGTGTTCTATGGGGAAAATTGAGTGACACTGTTAGTTTGATTTTGCAAATGTTCTGAGCTATACAAAATTGCAAAGATGAAGCTAGACTTTCAAGTCTGAAAGAAATACAGATATCTAGATACACTGAGCTCTTACTAAAGTGGCCTATTCATATATGCTGCTGGTTATTTCCCCTGGATTGTATCTAGGACTTAAAATTTATGAAAGTTTTTATGAGTTAAATAAAAGGTTGTGGTTGTAAGAAAGTAGCTTCTCTTGTTTTTGAAAATGTTCTTGTTGATTTAATTTTCTCTCACCTTCCTTCTTTTTCTTTCCTCTTTCTCTCTCTGCCCCACTTTGTCTCTCAAGCGTGGGAGTGTTCTTTCCTGTGTCAACTGCTTTATAGAGGTGAGATGGGAATAAAGAGAGAGTCATGATTAATTTATAATATTTTATTATTATTTTCTTTTAATAGGTTTGGGGGGTACCATTTGAATTCCATTACAGGTATGTGATGCATAGTGGTGGAGTCTGGACTTTTGGTGTACCCATCACCTGAGGCGTGTACATTATACCTCATAGATAATTTTCCACCCTCCTAAGTTGTGTGTCTCCAGTATCCATTAATATCATGCTGTGTACCCTTGTGGAGCCACAGTCTAGCTCCCACTGATAAGCGAGAACACGTTGCATTACTTTTTCTGTTCCTGAGTTATTTCACTTGGGAGAATGGCCTCCATTTTCATACAAGTTGCTGTAAAAGACATTATTTCATTCTTTCTTATCACTGAGTAGTACACCATGTTGTGTGTATATATCACGTTTTCCTAATCTGCTCATCATTTGATGAGCATGTGGACTGATTCCATATCTTGATCAGTGTGAATTGTGCTGTGATAAATGTATAAGTGCAGATATCTTTTTGATATAGTTTTTTCTTTTCCTCTGGGTAGATATCCAGTAGTGGGATCCCAGCATTGAATGATAGATCTATTTCAGTTCTTTGAGAAATCTCTATACTGATTTCCATAGAGGTTCTAGTAACTTACATTCTCATCAATAGTGTATAAGCGTTCCCTTTGCACTGCCTTCTCATCAACATGTATTGTTTCTGACATTTTATTAGTGGCTATTCTAATTGGAGTACAATGATATCTCATTGTGGTTTTAATTTGCATTTCTCTGATAATTAGTGATATTGAGCATTTTTTATATGCTTCTTATCCATTTGTACATCTTTTGAAAAAAATGCCTGTTCATGTTATTTGCCCACTTTTTAATGGAGTTATTTGTTTATTTTTTGTGTTAATGAGTTATTTATAGATTCTGGGTATTAGTCCTTTGTTGAACATGTAGTTTGCAAATATTTTCTCCTATTCTATAGATTGTCTATATACTTTGCTGATTATTTCCTTTGATGTGCAGAAACTTTTTAGTTTAATTAAGTCCCATTTGTCTATTTTTGCTTTTATTTCATTTGCTTTCAAGGCCTTAGTCATAAATTCTTTGCTAGTCTAGAAGAATTTTTCCTACATTTTTCTTTTCTTTTCTTTTTCTTTCTTTTTTTTTTTATTGTTGGGGATTCATTGAGGGTACAAGAAACCAGGTTATACTGATTGCATTTGTTAGATAAAGTCCCTTTTACAATCGTGCTTTGCCCCCAAAAGGTGTGGCACACACCAAGACCCCACTTTACCTCCCTTGCTCCTTCCCTGTCTCTGCTCTTCCTTTCCCCACCCCTCCCTCATTCTTTCCCTCTCTGCTCTCCCCTTCCCCCACCTCCATCATGGCATTAATTGTCCTCATATCAAAATTGAGTATATGGGATTTATGCTTCTGCATTCTCGTGATGCTTTACTAAGAATAATGTGTTGCACTTCCATCCAGGTTAATACAAAGGCTGTAAAGTCTCCATTTTTAAAAAAAATGGCTGAGTAGTATTCCATAGTATTCCAATACCACAGCTTGCTAATCCATTCCTTGATTGGTGGGCATTTAGGCTATTTCCACATTTTGGCGATTGTAAATTGAGCTGCAATAAACAATCTAGTGCAAGTGTCCTTATGATAAAAGGATTTTTTTTCCTTTTGGGTAGATGCCTAGTAATGGGATTGCAGGATCAAATGGGAGGTCTAGCTTGAGTTCTTTGAGAGTTCTCTGTACTTCCCTCCAAAAAGGTTGTACCAGCAGTGTAAAAGTGTTCCCTTCTCTCCACATCCACGCCAGCATCTGCAGTTTTGAGATTTTGTGATGTGGGCCATTCTTGCTGGGGTCAGATGGTATCTCAGGATGGTTTTGACTTGCATTTCTCTAATAATTAGGGATGATGAGCATTTTTTCATATGTTTGTTAGTCTGTCTTCTTTAGAGAAGGTTCTATTCATGTCTCTTGCCCATTGATATATGGGATTGTTGACTTTTTTCATGCAGATTAATTTGAGTTCTGTATAGATCCTAGTTATCAAGCTTTTGTCTGATTCAAAATATGAAAATATCCTTTCTCATTGTATAGGTTGTCTATTTGCTTTGGTTGGTGTCTCCTTAGCTATACAGAAGCTTTTAATTAAGTCCCATTTGTTTATTTTTGTTGTTGCAATTGCCATGGCAGTCTTCTTCATGAAGTCTTTCCCCAGGTAGATATCTTCCAGTGTTTTTCCTATGCTTTCTTTCAGGATTTTTATTGTGTCATGCTTTAAATTTAAGTCCTTTATCCATCTTGAATCAATTTTTGTGAGTGGAGAAATGTGAGGGTCCAGTTTCAGTCTTTTATATGTGGATATCCAGTTCTCTCAGCACCATTTATTGAATAGGGAGTCTTTCCTCCAAGGTATGTTCTTCATTGGTTTATCGAAGATTAGGTGGTTGTAAGATGTTAGTTTCATTTCCTGGTTTTCTATTCCATTCCTAATGTCTATGTCTCTATTTTTGTGCTAGTACCATGCTATCTTGACCACTATGGCTTTGTAGTACAGCCTAAAATCTGGTATGGTGATGCCCCCAGCTTTGTTTTTATTACTAAGAATTGCCTTAGCTATGCGGG
>CAUYON010120474.1:0-11574 GCA_963573935.1 Arctocebus calabarensis
GGCTGCAACCAAAAAAAAAAAAAAAAAAACAATGGCCGGGCGTTGTGGTGGGCGCCTGTAGTCCCAGCTACTTGGGAGGCGGAGGCAAGAGACTCGCTTGAGCCCAGGAATTGGAGTTTGCTGTGAGCTGTGATGCCACAGGACTCTATCCAGGGTGACAGCTTGAGGCTCTGTCTCAAAAAAAAAAGAAGAATAGAAATCCTGAGTACAAATATATATGAGAATGTGATTCTAATATACAGCACAGGGTGTGCTTAAGTGGAAAAAGAATAAAAATGATTTTTATCATAGCAGGCTTTCCAAATGGAAGAAAATAAAATCAGAGCTTTTCGTATAATGTATACAAAAATAAACCCCAGATGGGTTAAGATTTTAAACGTAAAAAATAAATTCATAAAATATAGTATCAGGCTTGGTGCCTGTGGCTCAGCAGGTTCAAATCCAGCCTGGGCCCACCAAACAATGGAGGCTGCAACCAAAAATGGCCAGGCATTGTGGCAGGCGCCTGCAGTCCCAGCTACTTGGGAGGCAGAGGCAAGATACTCGCTTGAGCCCAGGAATTGGAGGTTGCTGTGAGCTGTGATGGCACAGCACTCTATCCTGGGTGACAGCTTGAGGCTCTGTCTCAAAATATATATATATATATATAGTATCATATGTAGGAGCGTTAATATACAATGTCAAAAAGTTGGTTGGGCGGTGACTATGGCTCATCGAGTAGGACGCCGGCCCCATATACCGAGGTGGCGGGTTCAAACCCAGCCTCGGCCGAACTGCAAAACAGAAAAATAGTCGGGCGTTGTGGCGGGCACCTGTAGTCCCACTACTTGGGAGGCTGAGGCAAGAGAATCGCCTAAGTCCAGGAGCTAAAGGTTGCTGTGAGCTGTGTGATGCCACAGCGCTCTACCGAGGGCGATAAAGTGAAACTCTGTCTTTACAAAAACAAACAAACAAACAAAAAGTTGGAAAATATTAACCAAGGTTGAAATGCCAGAAGTTACAGTAGGAAAAAAAGATATAAATATTGACTATATAGAAGTTAAAACATAGACTTTGTGCCCATAGCTCAGTGAGTAGGGTATCGGCCACATACACTGAGGCTGGCAGGTTCGAGCCCTGCCCTGGCCTGCTAAACAACGATAACAACTGCAACCAAAAAATAGCCGGGTGTTGTGGCGGGCACCTGTAGTCCCAGTTACTCAGGAGGCTAAGGCAAAAGAATGGCTTAAGTCCAAGAGTTAGAGGTTGCTGAGAGCTATGATGCCACAGTACTCTATTGAGGGTGACATAATGAGACTCTGTCTCAAGAAAAAAAAAAAGGAAGAAGAAGAAGAAGTTAAAACATTTCTGGGTGAGGCCAGGCTCAGTGGCTTATGCCTATAATCCTAAATTTACTCCTATATTCCTAGCACTCTGGGAGGCCGAGGCAGGTGGACTGCTTGAGCTCAGGAGTTCCAGATCAGTCTAAGCAAGAGCAAGATCCACTCTCTACTAAAAACAGAAAAAATTAGCCTGGCCTGGCAGCTCAATCTTGTAGTGCCAGCTTATTCAGAAACTGAGGCAGGAGGATTGCTTGAGCCAAAAAGTTTGAGGTTGCAGTGATGATGATGCCACTGCACTCCAGCCTAGGTGACAGAATGAGACCCTGTCTCCAAAAAGAAAAAAAATTGCTGTATCTACTCATTAAGCAAGCAATCCCACTCTTGGAAATCTATTCCAGGGAAATAAAACCACCCATACATCCCATACATAAGACACGTGTACAGTATAAAGATCCTCAGTGTAGGATTAGTTAGTTGCAAAGACACTGGAAACGGTGAATGCCCATCAGTGAATGGCTGGATAAATGGGGACAGCCATACAACAGAATATTATGCAGTTTTGAAAAAGAGTGAGAGCTGTACTAATTTTCTAATTAGAAGCAATTGTACTAATTGAGAAGCAAGATGCTTCTCTTCTCTGAATTTGTCCAAAGCTTCCCTCAGGTGTGGAATAAGCTCCAAATCTTTACAGTGACTTCAAGGCCCTACCATGTGAACTGGCCTCTGCCTCAGTTTTCCACTTTACCTCTGAAACCTCTTCTCCTACTTCTTGCAGTGTCTCTAAAGAGAACTGGCTCCATAATACGTGAAGCCCAGTGAGAGATAAAAATGTGGGGCCCTCGTTCAAAAATTACTAAGAACTTTGGCTGAGTAAGGTGGTTCATGCCTGTAATCCTAGCACTTCAGGAAGCTGAGGCAGCAGGATCACTTGAGCCCAGAAATTTGAGACCAGACTGAGCAATATATCAAGACCCTATCTCTATAAAATATTTTTTATTTATTTTATGTTATTTTTTGAGACACAGCTTCACTTTGTCACCCCAGGTAGAGTGCCCTGGCATCATAGCTCATAGCCACCTCTAATTCTTGGGTTCAAGTGATTTTCTTGCCTTAGCCTCCTGAGTAGCTGTGACTACAGGTGCCTGCCACAATGTCTAGCTATTTTTAGAGATGGGGCCTCGCTCTAGCTCAGGCTGGTCTCAAATTCATGGGCTCAGGTGATTCGCCCACCTTGAGCTCCCAAAGTGCTGGGATTATAGGCGTTAGCCACTGCGCCCGGCCCAAATTTTTTTTTTTTTTTTTGAGACAGAGCCTTAAGCTGTCACCCTTGGTAGAGTGCTATGGCATCACAGCTCACAGCAACCTCCAACTCCTGGGCTCGGCGATTCTCCTGCCTCCGCCTCCCAAGTAGCTGGGACTATAGGTGCCCACTACAATGCCCGGCTAATTTTTGGTTCCAGCCATCATTGTTGTTTGGCCTGGGCTGGATTTGAACCTGCCATCTTAGGAGTATGTGGCTGGCACCTTAGCTGCTTGAGCCACAGACCTTGAGCTCCAAAAAATATATACATATATATTTTTGGTTGCAGCCATCATTGTTTGGCAGGCCCAGGCTGGATTCAAATCTGCCAGCTCAGGTGTACGTGGCTGGTGCCTTAGCCCACTGAGCCACAGGTGCCGAGCCCCCAAAATATTTTTTAAAAGTTAGCTGGGTGTGGTGGTGTGTGTCTGTAGTCCAAACTACTTGAGAGGCTGAAGCAGGAGGATTGTTTGGGTCCAGAAGTTTGAGGTTGCAATGAGCTATGATGATGCCACTGCACTCTAGCCTGGGTAACAGAGTGAGACCCTGTTCTTTTTTTTTTGAGACAGAGTCTCACTTTGTGGCCTTCAGTAGAGTGCTGTGGTGTCATAGCTCACAGTAACCTCCAACTCTTGGGCAATTCTCTTGCCTCAGCCTCCCAAGTAGCTGGGCCTATAGGAGCCTGCCACAACGCCTTGCTATTTTTAGTTGCAGTTTGGAGGGTAGCAGCTCGGTGCCCTACTTACTGAGCCACAAGTGCCACCTGAGACCCTATTCTTTTTTTTTTTTTTTTTTTTTGAGACAGAGCCGCAAGCTGTCACCCTGGGTACAGTGCTATGGCATCACAACTAACAGCAACCTCCAACTCCTGGGCTCAAGCGAGTCTCCTGCCTCCGCCTCCCAAGTAGCTGGGATTACAGGCGCCCGTAACAACGCCCGGCCATTTTTTGGTTGCAGCCGTCATTGTTGTTTGGCGGGCCTGGGCTGGATTCGAACCCGCCAGCTCAGATGTACGTGGCTGGTGCCTTAGCCCGTTGAGCCACAGGCGCCAAGCCGAAACTATAGCCTTTTAAATCTGTTATTGTCCAGGCTGAAGTTTTTGCTGTGCTTGGCTCTTGCCTGTCTGGTTCTGACCCCACCCTCTGGGACAGTTCAGCACACTGCCCCTAGCCTAGGGGCTTCATCTGGAAACCCTGCCCCCAGCTCCTGCCCTCCCAGATTGGAGGAAAGAAGGCTAGTCTTCAGAGATCCAGCTCTGTGAAGCCCTGAAAAACACCTTTGGCAGGCTGTGAGCAGGAGAAAGTTATGGCTCATTTAAATGGTTAGTAGTGAAGGTGAACTCCACCTCTGGGGGCCCTTAAAACTGATATCAGTCTGCCTGTTTTATTATTATTATTATTATTATTTTTTTTTTTTTAGAGACAGAGTCTCACTTTATCGCCCTCAGTAGAGTGCCATGGCATCACATAGCTCACAGCAACCTCCAACTCCTAGGCTTAGGCGATTCTCTTGCCTCAGCCTTGAGTAGTTGACACTACAGGCGCCTGCCACAACACCCAGCTATTTTTCTGTTTTGTAGTTCAGCTGAGGCCAGGTTTGAACCCTTTTGTATGTGGGTCCAGCGCACTACTCGATGAGCCACAGGTGCTGCCCCAGTCTGCCTGTTTTAGTATCCAAGTGTTCCTAAATCCCTGCTAAGGGGACCAGCTGTGCAGCAAGGGGCTGCTTTACTTTGGGAGTTTCTGAAAGGGGTGAGAGGAGACTCACATCCCATGCCCTCTGAAATTGATATCAGTCCCTGCCAGATTAGTCATTCAAATGGCCCTAAAATCTCCCAAGCAGGTGGCAGTACAACAAGTTGCCATTTCATATCAGCAGATCCTGGAATAGATGTGGCAAGCCCCACCCCCAGGGCTATGAATCTGATACCAGCCCACTGGATCTGGCAGCCAAGCAGCTCTAAAACCCACCAAGCAGTTGGCGGAACAAGGAGTTACCACTTTGTGTTGGCAAGTCCTAGAAGGGGCATGGAGAGCTCTGCATTTCAGTGCAGCCAGTGCCAACACCATCCCACCTAACTGGGCATCCAAATGGGCCTAGGGCAGTGGTTCTCAATCTTCCTAATGCTGTGGTCCTTTAATACAGTTCCTGTGGGTCATGACCCACAGGTTGAGAACCACTGGCCTAGAGCCTGTTCAACAGCACTACAGCCAGCAGACAGGTGTGCCACTTGGTTGGCCCAGGCTCTGCCTTTCAGGCCATAACTGCCTACTGTGAAGTGGCTAATCAAGTCCAACCAGAATATCTCCCAATTACAACTCAGGAACACCCACATCTTCTACCTTAAAGTTAAAAATAAATAAATAGAAAACATACATGGGGAGGAATCAACAAAAGAACCCTGACAACATAAAAATTCAGAGCAGATCAACATCCCCCCACCCCACCAAGTGACTACAATGGACTTACAGCTGAAAATATCCATAAAGAAACTATTGAAAATACAGAAAAGGAATTCAGAATTTGGATGGCAAATAAGATGAATGGAATTGAAGAGAAAGTGAAGAAAGAAGTCCAAAAGTTGTCTTAAGAAATCAATGAAATTAAAGACAAAGTCTCCACAGATCTAGACATAATTAGGAAAGATTTAAAAGAGCTTAAAGTATTGAAAGAGTCATTCAGGAAGTTTCAAAACATAGCAGTGAGTTTCCACAACCAACTAGATCATGGAGAAGAAAGAATCTCAGAACTCAAAGACAAGACTTTGAACTAAGCCAATCATTTAAAAAAGCAGAAAAGAAGACAGCAAAAGCAGAATGATCTCTTAGAGTAGCGGTTCTAAACCTGTGGGTCACAACCCACAGGAACTGTATTACAGGGCTGCAGCATGAGGAAGGTTGAGAACCACTATCTTAGCTAGATGTGGGACTACAGGATGCATACAAACATATGAGTCATAGGTCTCGACTGAAGGAGAAGAAGACAGTCATCAAAGCATGGAAACTCTAGTTGAAAACACTGTAGTGGAAAATTTCCTAAGCATTGCCAGAGACCCAGATATACAGATACTAGATGACTATTGAACTATATTACAGATTGACTATTCAACCAAACAAAGCATCTCCTAGGCACATTGTAATTAACTTGACCAGAGTTAAAATGAAAGGGAAAATTCTGCAAGCAGCCAGGTGTAAGCAGCAGCTGACCTACAAGGGCAAAAAACATTAGGGTAAGAGCAGACTTATCAGCAGAAATTTTATAAGCCAGAAGAGAGTGGTCACCTGCCTTCAATCTCAAACAAAAGTTGCAGCCTAGGACTCTGTATCCTATTAAACTAAGTTTCATACTTGATGGAGAAATAAAATCCTTTACTGACAAGCAAACACCAAAGAAATTTGCCACTATAAGACCAGCTCTGAAGGAAGTACTCAGACCTGTATTATACACAGATCTTAACAATGGATCATCACAATGGACCATCAGCAAAGTAAAGACACTCAGAAACTAAAAGACAAAGCCTAGTTTCAACAATGGCCCAAGTGATAAAACTAAGCAACAGACCTCCCACAACAAGATGAACAGAACTCCAATAAATGTGAACTGCTTGAATTCCTGCACTGAAGAGGCACAGGCTGACTAATTGAATAAAAAGCACAAGCCAAATATATGACATCTTCAGGAAACACATCTCACTCCCAAGGACAATCACAATTCAGGGTGAAGGGTTGGGAAACAATCAATATTTTAGACAAACAGAAACACAAAGAAAGCAGCAACCGCAATCCTTTTCACAGATAGAATTATCTTTAAAGCTACAAACGTAATGAAAGACGATGATAATTCATCTTTATTTTATATTATTCACTTCACAATATACTGGTCAAGTGACTAATATAAAAGGACATTTCAATCCTAAATGTTTATGTATCCAACATTAATGCCCCCAGCTTTATAAAATAAATCCTATTTGACTTGAACAATATGATATTGTACGACACCATAATCAACACCCCACTGACAGAACTGGACAGATCTTCCAAGCAGACACTAATCAAAGAAATGATGGACTTAAATACTACTCTAGATCTAATGGGGTTAACAGACATATACAGATCATTTCACCCATTACCACTAAATATGAATTCTTCTCATCAGCTCATGGAACATTCTCTGAGATTGGTCATATCCTAGGACACAAAGCAAACCTCAACAAATTTAAAAGACTACAAATTATACCTCATATCTTCACAGACCACAATGGAATAAAAGTAGAACTCAATTCTAATAGAAACAAACATCCCCACACAAAGTTATGGAAATTAAACAACCTTTTGTCAAATGATAGCTGAGTGAAGGAGGAGATAAAGAAAGAAATCATCGGATTCATTGAACAAAACAATAATGATGCACAAGCTATCAAAACCTGAACTTAGTATCAGATTATTGACTTCTGAAATGCCTCTTACATGAGAAGAGATATCTCTTTCCTGTAGACTGTACACATTATAAGTAATAAACAATGTGTACTTAAATAAAGTACACATTGTAAGTAAAGTACACATTGTAAGTAATAAACAATGTGTACTAAAGTAAAGTACACATTGTAAGTAAAGTACAATGTGTACTTAAAGTAAGCACACAATTGTAAGTACACTTAAGTACACATTGTTTATTACTTACTTTAATTGTAAGTAATAAACAATGTGCACTTAAAAGTAAAAAATAAAATAAATACTACCCACGAGGAAAGGTCAAGGTATGATGACTTTGCTGGTGAATTCTACCAATATTTAAAGATAAATTGATACACTTTCCTACTGATTATTCTCAAAATAGAAGAAAATACATCTCAGCCTATTGTATGAGGGTAATATTACCATGATACCATAACCAAGCAAACAAGGACATAACAATAAAAATTTGCATACCAATATCTCTTACGCATATGGATGCAAAAATCCTTAAGATAATATTTAATACTAGCAGATCAAGCCTTGCAAAATATAAAAAGGATTATAAACTATAACCAAGTGGGTTTTGTCCTAGAAACAAGTTAATTTTACATCAGAAAATCAATTCAACACACTGTATCAACAGAATAAAAGAGTAAAAGATGTTGACAAAATTCAACACCTTTTGATGATTAAAACACTAACAAAGTAATATTGGGGAACTTCCTTAACCTAATAAAGGGCATCTATGAAAAATCTATAACTAAGATTCTACCTAACAGTGAAAAAATAAAGGCTTTAATATTAAGATTTGAAACAAGAAAAGGATGACCATTCTCACCACTTCTAGTCACCCTGTATTGGAGGTTCTGGCCGGTACAATTAGGAAAGAAACACATGAATAAAAGGAATCTATAACAGAAAGAGTGTCTAGTTGCAATATTATGACTTTATATATAGAAAACTCTAAGAAAACCAGTTCAAAGCTTTGCAAAGGCTGGGCACCTGTAACTCAGTGATTAGGATGCTGGGCACATGCTCCAGATCTGGTGGGTTCGAACCCAGCCTGGGCCTGCTAAACAAATAAACAAACAAACAAACAAACAAATAGCTGGGAGTCGTGGCGGGCGCCTGTAGTCCCAGCTACTAGAGAGGCTGAGGCAAGAGAATCGCTTGAGCCCAAGAGTGGGAGGTTGCTGTGAGCTGAGACTCCATGGCACTCTGCCGCGGGTGCCAAAGTGAGACCGTGTCTCAATGAAATTAAAAAAAAAAAAAAAAGCTTTGCAAACTAATAAATGAGTTTAACAGTGTTGTAGGATACAAGATCAATATACCAAAATCTACTATATTTCTATAGAGAAGGAATGAGCAAACCAAAAATGAAGTTAAAAAACTTTTATTTCAGCTCAGTGCCTGTAACTCAGAGGATAGAGTGCCAGCTAAGGCTGGCAGGTTCGAATCCAACCTGGCCCTGCCAAACAATGACAACTACAATCGAAAAATAGTCAGACATTATGGCAGGCACCTGTAGTCCCAGCTACTTGGGAGGCTGAGGCAAGAGAATCACTTAAGCCCAAGAGTTTGAAGTTGCTGTGAGCTCTGACACAATAGCACTCTAGCCAGGGCAACAGCTTGAGACTCTGTCTCAAAAATAACAACAACAACAGCAACTTCCATTTACAATGTATCAAGAAAAGGAAAATAGGAATGAATTTAACCAAAAAAGTGAAAAAAACACTCCAAAAACTAGAAGATATTATTGAAATAAATTTTTAAGAAAACCTAGTAAATGGAAAGACATATGTGTTCATGAGTTAAGAAGACAATATTTTTAAGATGACAGTATTCTTAGGATTTCCTTACAGATACGATACATTTCTTAACAAAATTCTACATGACTTCTTTGCAGAAATTATTAAGTTGTTACTAAACTTCATCTCAAAGCTGAGTACGGTGACTAACGCCTATCATTCTAGCACTCAGATAGGCCAAAATGGGCAGATTGCTTGAGCTCGGTAGTTCAAGACAAGCCTGAACAAGAGCGAGACCTGTCTCTACTAAAAATAGAAAAATTAGCTTTCCATTGTGGTGGGCACCTGTAGTTCCAGCTACCCAGTCAAGAGGATAGCTTGAAGTTGCTGTGAGCTATGACCCCATATCACTTTAGCCTGGGGCAACAGAGTGAGACTCTGTCTCAAAAAAAAAAAAAAAGATACATATCTCAATAGAATAGAATTGGAAGTTTAGAAATAAATGTTCAGGGCTTGGCGCCTGTAGCTCAACGGGCTAAGGCACCAGCCACGTATACCTGAGCTGGCGGGTTCGAATCCAGCCCGGGGCCGCCAAACAACAATGAAGGCTGCAACCAAAAAATGGCCAGGCGTTGTGGTGGGCACCTGTAGTCCCAGCTACTTGGGAGGCGGAGGCAGGAGCCTCGCTTGAGCCCAGGAATTGGAGGGTGCTGTGAACTGTGATGCCAGAGCACTCTATCCAAGGTGACAGCTTGAGGCTCTGTCTTAAAAAAAAAAAAAAAGAAAGAAAGAAAAGAAAGAAATGTTCACATTTACCCTTAATTATTGGCAAGAGTGCCAAGGCAATTCAATAGAAGAAAGGATGGTATGATAAACAAATAGTGATGGTGCAGCTGGCTATCTATTAACAGAAGAAAAAAGAATGAAGGTGAACCCTTATCTCATAGTATATACAAAAATTAGCTCAAAATGGATCAAAAACCTCAAGTCAGAGTTAAATTATACAATTCTTAGGAGACATTGACATAAATCTTTATGACTTAAGATTGGACAAATTTTTAGCTATGACACCAAAAGTGGAACCAACAAAAGAAAAAATAGATAAGCTAACCATTATCAAAATTAAAAACTTTTGTTCTGGGCGGCACCTGTGGCTCAGTCGGTAGCTGGCCCCATATACTGAGGGTGGTGGGTTCAAACCCAGCCATGGCCAAACTGCAACAAAAAAATAGCTGGGTATTGTGGCGGGTGCCTATATTCCCAGCTACTCGGGAGGCTGAGGTAAGAGAATCAGCTAAGCCCGAGAGGTGGAGGTTGCTGTGAGCTGTGTGAGGCCATGGCACTACCGAGGGCAACAAAGTGAGACTTTGTCTCTACAAAAACAAACAAACAAAAAACTTTTGTTCTTCAAAGGGAACTATCAAGAATATAAAAAATGTACTCCATTGAAGGGGGAAAAATGCAAATCATATACCTAAGAAGGGACTTGTACCAAAGATATCTAAAGAACACTTATAAGTTAGTAATATAAATAGTCCAATTTAAAAATGGCAAAGGGCCTGGGTGTGGTGATTCATACCAGTAATCTCAGCATTTTGGGAGGCTGAGACAGGAGGATCACTTGAGCTCAGGAAGTTTGAGACCAGCCTCAGCAAAAGTGAGACCCATCTCTACTAAAACAGAAAAAAGTAGCTGGGTGCCATGGTGTATACTTGTGCCTGTAGTTCCAGCTATTTTGGAGTCTGAGGCAGGAGCAGTGTTTGAGCCCAGGAATTTGAGGTTGTTGTGAAGTATTATGATGCCACTATACTCTACCCAGGGCAAGACTCTGTTTCAAGAAAAACAAATTTAAGAAAACAAAGAGAATAAAAATGAGCGAAGGATCTTAATAGCTATTTCTTTAAGAAAGATTTATAAATGCCCAATATGCATATAAAATATCAGTGGTGGCGCCTGTAGCTCAAGCTGCTAAGGCACCAGCCACATACACCAGAGCTGGCTGGCAGGTTTGAATCTGGCCCTTGCCTGCCAAACAATGAGAACTACAACCCCAAAATAGCCAGGTGTTGTGGCGGGCACCTGTAGTCCCAGCTACTCAGGTGACTGAGACCAGAGAATTGCTTAAGCCCAGGTTGAGGTTGCTGTGAGCTATGATGCCACAGCACTCTACCCAGAGCAATAGCTTGAGGCTCTGTCTCAAAAAAAAAAAAAATATATATATATATCTATATCAATTAGTTTTTACCCTATTGAATCTTAGCATCCCCAGCAAAGAGCAATTGACTGTACATGTAGGGCTCATTTCTGGACACTCAATTCTATTCTGTTGATTGTCATTGCTATCCTTATGTCAGTGACACACTGTCTTGACTACTGTAGTTTAGAAATTGGGAAGGGTAAGTTATCCAACTGTATTCTTTGTCAAGATTATATGGGCTACTCTGGGTCCCTTCAATTTCTGTAGAAATTTTAGATCAGCTTTTCAATTTCTGCAAAGAAGCCAACTGGGATTTTATTTTATTTATTTATTTTTTGTAAATATACGTATTTTATTATTCTTCATTACATTATTTTCCCCCCACCCCCCAGTGGTAAGACAGAATTTATTTACAGAAAAGAATACAGAAAACACTAAAGCTCCTGGTAGAGGGAGGGAATTCAAGTGGGGAGAGAGAAGCTCTGTCCCTTTCTCTCCCAGTCTTTCCCCGTCTCCTCCTTTAGGCCTTTAGTTCAGGGTATATATAGGTGTT